>MCJB01032655.1:270081-344052 GCA_002018475.1 Nicotiana obtusifolia | reverse complement strand
GTCCAGTTCAGGCAGTCAGCAGAACCGTATATATGCATTGTCGGGCCGTCAGAACCTAGAGTCATCTCCGGATGTGGTTACAGGTATATTATCTATCTTTTCCACTAATATGTATGCCTTGATAGATCCCGGTTCTACATTGTCATTTATTTCTCCGTTTGTTGCTAGCGAGTGTAATAAAGGGCCTGAATTATTAAGTAAGTCATTTGAGGTATCTACGCCCGTGGGTGAGCCTGTGATAGTTAAACGGGTAGATCGAGATTGTGATGTGATGATTCATGACCGCCATACGTTAGTTGATTTGCATGAATTGGAGATGGTTGATTTTGATATTATCATGGGTATAGGTATGGATTGGCTGGCCTCGAACTATTGTTAGTGATAGGGATGCTAAGTTTTTGGGTCACTTTTGGAAGTGTTTGTGGGGTGCTCTTGGCACCAACTGTTGTTTTCTACATCACATCATCCACAGACTGATGGTCAAACTGAGGTTGTTAATCGCACCTTGGGAGCTCTTCTTCGAGCTTTGACCAAAGGGAAGTCCGGCACTTGGGCTGACCGATTACCTATTATGGAGTTTGCATATAATAGAACTATTTATCGCATGACTAGCATTACTCCATTTGAATGTGTTTATGGTTTTAATCCTTTGATACCACTTGATCTTGTTCCTTTGCCGAGAGATGCAGTTATTAGCGTTGACGGAGAAAATCGGGCAGCTGCGTTGCTCGAATTGCATGCTAAGGTGAGGAAAACTTTGGAGGATGCTTATGAAAAGGTAGCGGTCAAGAAGAATAAAGGAAGAAAAAAGCTGGACTTAAAGAAAGGTGACTGGGTTTGGGTGCACTTCCGAAAGGAAAGATTTCTGAACCATAGGAAAGGGAAGTTAGCTCCGCGGGGAGATGGACCATTTCAAGTGTTGCAGAAGATCAATAATAATGTTTATGTCATAGATCTGCCTGATGATTATGCTGTCTCTAAGACATTCAATGTCACTGACTTGACTCCTTGTGTTGCTTTGAAATATGAAGAAGGTTCGATTTCAAGGACGAAATCTTCCAAGAAGGGGAGGATGATGCAGGTCAACCTGATCAGGATACGTTTAAACCTTCAAGACCATTCACGAGAAGTCAAGCTAAAGAGCTTTATGATGCATATTTGATGGTGAAGAAGATCCAAGCGTTTGGCGTGTGATGTTTGCGTTTGGCGTGTCTTATTGTATAGTGATGGAAGATATTAATTCTTACTTGTTTTGGAGTCCTGCGTGACTATTTCTTAAACTTAGCCAAATTGTGGCCTTTTTGTTAATTAGTTGTTTCCTAGTTGATTTAGGTTACTAGTTATTCTTTTCCTATTTGAGTTAGGTAAAGGCTCATCCTATATAAGCCTAAACACTTCATTATTTTGACACCTTTTGACATTATTTTCAATCAAAAAATGGCAGCACATTGCTCACAAAATCGTGTGAATTAACTTGTCCAATTTTGGTGTGATTCAAAATTAAACTTGTTCCTTTGTTTGATCGAACAATTTGCAAGATCATTGTTATCTTGAGGGTCGTTCGTATAGCATAGGTACTCCTTGATTTCATCAAGAAGGTAAGTACACTAGTTCCTACTTATTGTCTTGATAATTCATAGAGCGTCTTGCTTCTATCTTTTGTTTTCTTGTTTCTGCGTTTAATATTGCATCAGTTCTTCTCATCCACCTTCAGCTGTCTAGACACGTAGGCAATCACCCTACCATCCTGCATCAACACCGCACTGAGACCAATACGCGATGCATCACAGTACACAGTATAAGACCCTGAACCCGAAAGTAACATCAACATTGGAGCTGCAGTCAAAGTTGTCTTGAGCTTTTGAGAGCTCTACTCACACTCTTCCGTCCACCTGAATGGAGCACCCTTCTGGGTCAATCTCGTCATAGGTGCTACAATAGACGAGAAACCCTCTACAAATCGACGGTAATACCCTGCCAAACAAAGAAAACTCCGAATCTCTATAGCTAAAGACAATCTGGGCCAACTCTACACTGCTTCAATCTTCTTCTGTTCTACCTTGATCCCCTCTCTCGATACTATATGACCCAAAAATGCCACAGAATCTTGCCAGAATTCACACTTTAAAATTTTTGCATATAACTTCTTTTCTCTCAAGGTCTAAAGCATGGTCCTCAAGTGCTGTTCACAATCCTCCTAGCTCCGGGAGTACATCAGAATGTCGTCAATAAACACAATGAAGAGTGAGTCAAGATAGGGCCGGAATACACTGTTCATCAAGTGCATGAATGCTACTGGGGCGTTGGTCAGCCCAAAAGACATCACCAGGAACTCGTAATGACCATGATGTGTCCTGAAAGCAGTCTTTAGGATATCTGGCTCCTAAATCTTCAAGTGATGATAGCATGAACGCAAGTCAATCTTAGAGAACACTCTGGCACCCTGTAGCTAATCAAATAGGTCATCAATACATGGCAATGGATACCTGTTCTTCACTGTAACCTTGTTCAACTGGCGATAATCAATACACATATGTATAGAACCATCCTGCTTCTTAATAAATAAGACTAGAGCACCCCAAGGCGACACACTAGGCTGAATGAAGCCCTTATCAAGCAACTCTTGCAACTGCTCCTTTAACTATTTCAGTTTTGTTGGGGCCATACGATAGGGTGGAATAAAATTGGGCTGAGTGCCCGCTAACAAATCAACGCCAAAATCAACATCCCTATCGGGTGGCATGCTCGGAAGATCCTCTGGACATTCATCTAGATAATCCCTCACTACTAGAACTGGCTCCATGGTAGGAATATCAACACTGACATCCCTCACGAAAGCCAGATAAGCATTACACCCCTTTTCAACCATATGCCGAGCCTTTAAAAATGATATAACCCTGCTAGTAACATAATCTAAAGCACGTCTACACTCTATATGTGGTAATCTTTGCATAGCCAGCATCACTGTCTTGGCGTGACAATCGAGAATAGCATGATAGGGAGATAACCAGTCCATGCCCAAAATAATATCAAAATCTGCCATACTGAGCAACAATAAATCGACTTAGGTCTCAACCAAGAAAACTAAACATGACCGAAACACACGATCAACAACATAGAATCTCCCACAGGTGTGGACACATAGACAGGAGAACTCAAAGAATCACGGGATACACCGAAATATGGAACAAAATAAGACGACACATAGGAATAAGTGGAGCTAGATCATATAAGACTGATGCATCTCTATGACATACCAAAATAATACCTATGATGACGAGTCGGATGCAACTGCCACCGTCCTAGTAGGAAGAGCATAATATTTGGCCTGGCCTCCCCCTCTAGGGAGACCTTTACCTGCTCGACCTCCACCTCTAGCTGGCTGTGCAGGTGGAGTGGCAACTGGTGCGGCAGCCATGGACTGAAAAGTTTGAGGACCCGGTGGAATACGCGGAGCCTGAGTAGTCGATGGAGGTGCACCCCTCCTGAGTCTGGGGCAATCCCTCACCATATGACGAGTGTCACCTCACTCAAAACAAGCTCTTGGAGGATGTGGCTATTGTGGTTGGCTCGGGCCTGATCGGCTGAACTGACCGCTGATAGCACCCCATGCAGGAGGTGCACTAGACAATGGTGGTGCATAATAGGGAGCCTGAGGCCTAGGAGTGGCCGGAATATCGTTGAAGGCTGGAAGTGCTGAATGAACAGAGCGACTCACATAGCCCCTACCATGACGAGCTACAACTGGGGCACAGGTACCACTATATGTGCTAGAATCTCGAGGCTTCTTGGCCTCCCTCTTCTCTCTCTCCCGAGTCCACATAACCCTCCAATCTCCTAGAAATCCCCACTACCTGCTGGTATGCGATGTCCATCTCTAACTCTCGGGCCATGCTAAATCTGATACTGGGGTTGAGCCCCTCGATAAATCGACGGACTCACTCTCCAACAGTAGCAACCAAGGCTGGCACATGCCTAGCCAAATCACTGAACCGGACCGCATACTTCGACATAGCCATAGAACCCTAGCGCAACTTCTAAAACTTTACGCGCCATTGTAGACATGTAATTTTTAACCCACGTTAAAATCACCTCTGATAATCATAATACTCATAGAATAATTATTGGAGCCTATTTTTGTAGGAATCGGCTTTATTATTAAAGCTAATTATATTTTTAAGTTCAAAATTAAAAATACCAAAAATAGTTCCAAGTTTTTGTCTTTTATAATAATACTAATCCAATCAAGGTCTTATCTTTTAGGCTTTAAAATTAGTTTTCAGACTTTGGTTTTGGCCCAACCCTACAAATACTGAAGTCCAAATTCAGCAGCCCACAAAGTGATCCAACCCAGCCCAATCCTCTCCGCCACGTATGAATATCCCAATGACCTCTGATAGAGGATCTTCCTCTCGCGCACACACGCACTCTAGGCACTCACCTGATATTCCCATCATTATTCTTCATAACAGAAATCAGAGGGATTATTCTGGGGAGGGATTCTGAGAGAGCAAGAACAAGGAGAGATAGGGATCGATCTTGAAGAGAGGAAGAGGGTCTGGAAAAAGAGGAAAAAACCAGAAATCAAAAAAAAATCGAGAAGGAGAGGGAGATTACTTTCTTTGGAGAGCAAGAGAAGAAGGAAAACACAGTGAAAACCAAAGAGTTTTCAGAGAGAGCTTGAGAGAACGACCCATTTTAAGTCTGCTTCTTCTCCAAACTTCAGGAAAAACCAGAAAACAGAGGAACTCACATTTCCCCTGTTTTTCAAAGACCAATTTCGATCGAGTAGGTGTTCACGTTCGAGCTTGATTGCTGATCCGAGTTTCGTTCGTGGCTTGCTGTCTCGTTGTTGATATCAAGTTTCAAAAATCAGTGGGAGCTCTTATTCAGGTTTATTCCTTGACCTCTATTCGTTCTATTGGATTGATTTAAATATGAAGAAGCCATGAGTATTTGCTTTTAAATCGTTGATTCATGAACTGATATGCTCAAATTACTCATTAGCGAATAACGTAAAGTGGTTGATGTTTGATATAATCATCAGGCAATGAAAAAATAGAAACAGACAATCGAATCCTCTGTGTTTGGTGTTAGTTCTGCGGCCGCATAATTGATATGCGGTTCGCATTTTGGGCTTAATGGTAAAAAACGTAAGATCAACTCGTGTTTAGTGTTAAACCTGCAGCCGCATAACTAATATGCGATCCGCATTTTTATCTCAGTCGTCGCATTCTTGACGCCAAATTTTTGCCCCAAGACTCTGTCCTGATTTGCGTTCTCCAAGTGTGATCTGCGCCTCGCATACCTGATTCGCGACCGCAAATAGGATCGCATTCCCGACATTGGGCATGGCCTAAGGCTCTGTTCAAATCTGCAGCCTTTCGTGTGCAGTATGCGGTTCGCATACGTGATATGCGACCGCATATTCCCCACCTGCAATGATATTTCATCTCTTGCTTGTTTTCTTCTGCGATGTTTCGGACCGAGTTTGGATAAATGCATGAAATAAAACATTGGAAGAACAATACCATGAACTGAGCTTTAATTTCTTCTTTATTCTTAGATCTCACTTTATTTCATTACATTGCTCGCTAGTAGCATGTTTTAGGCCGACTACACATGGGTAGGCAATACTAGGACGTTTTGTTAACTAATGATAGTTAAGTTTATCCGGGGAATGCCCCGAAAGACTTATGTATTTTGATATTCTAGGGAATGCTCCGAGGCATTTGTAAATATAGATCGAAAGTAAAACTATTAGTATCTTAGTTATGTTTTCCTTCTTTATTAGGTGGGAATGACCTCAAACCTCCTATGTGTTTGTTTTATCTCAATTCCAATATATTATAAGCCAACTAAATCAAGTACGCAACTGTGACTTTCACGGGACTTGGGGAATGTCTAACACCTTCTCCCCGAGTCAAATGAACCCCCTTACCCAAATCTCTGGTTTGAACTTAGTTTTGAATCTAAGTTCTAAAATGGTGGCCTAACACACCAAAAATCAATTTCTCAGGTGGCGACTCTGAGTTTTCTGATTAATCTTACCTTCGTCACTTCCAAAATTGGAAACCCCCTTTTAGGAGTTTTACTTGGTCTTCTATCCATCTAAGGGGTTTAGTAAAATCTCGTTGCCACGCCGGTAAAAGGGGAGGAGTGACAGCTCTGGCGACTCTGTTGGCGAGTAAATTCATGCGGGTTCGAGTTAGTACTTGATTTGTTGGCTTTCAAAATATTT
Organism: Nicotiana obtusifolia; assembly: GCA_002018475.1. Taxonomy (NCBI): domain Eukaryota; kingdom Viridiplantae; phylum Streptophyta; class Magnoliopsida; order Solanales; family Solanaceae; genus Nicotiana; species Nicotiana obtusifolia. The sequence goes on along the minus strand of MCJB01032655.1, from coordinate 337,811 downwards.
GGTTGAGTTTTTATGCTTTTTCTTTGGTTGAGTTTTTGTGCTTTTTCGTTAGCTTTACTTACGTTTATTACGCTTTCATATTTTTGTTATTTGCTAGTTGTTTATGTGTTTATAGTTTTGCTTTGTGATTTTACTGCTTTATAACTGTCATCATATGCATTGCCCGGTCATTTCTTTCTGCAACAAGTCCCGGAGCACGCGTTGAGTGCACGAACTCTTTGTTGAGTCACCCTTACTTTAGGAGAGGAGGCCGACGGACGTATGGAGTGGGTGGAAAGCTTAACCAGCCACTATCGACCATACGCCTTCCCTGAACTGCCTTGTTAGTGAACCCCAAAACTTAGGTCAGCCCCTAGGTCATTTTTATTTGCATCATGTCATGTAGGCCTAGTAGGGCTCGGTCCCAGGAACCGTGTCCCTTTGTAGGAAGCCTGTCCAAATTTTGTCAAAATGGGCCTGTGTCCCAAAATGACGTTTGATCATCCTATGTACTAAATGCTGCATCTGTGAGGGTAAAAAGGTCATTTGGCAGACCGACGTCTTGGAAAGAAGGGTGAAAATGAAGTAAATGGGGCCCCACCAGTATTTTCTTCCATAATTTTTTTTTTAAAAATAGAGAAAAGAAAAAAAAAAGAAATAAAAAAAATGAAAAATCAAAGAGAAAAAAAAAGAGATTTTACAGTTTTTTCATCATTTTCCAAAAATTCAAGAAAAGTTACAAGAGTTTTACATTTTTCAAGAAAATACAGTTTTAGTAGCATATCTCCGAACTACGCGAACCTGATTCTCGTCTTCCGGGGCAGGATACGTAGGTGACCCACATAGGTTCCGGTCTTCCTAGTCATTCTTAGGCTCCTGGCTTCTGGAGTCATAGCCAACTTTTGCATGCTTAGCCACTTTTGGCCACATCGGCCATTCTTGCAAAAATAGGGTTATTTTCGCAAAAGTGGTCCCGTTGCCGTGTTTTAGGATCTTGAGCCTATGAGTCAGTGTCATTTCACTCTAAGGTCTATCCATGTCCGGTTTGCGTCCCTAGCCATATCTAGTCATGTCGGCTATGTTTGCAAAAATAGCCCACCTCCGCAGAACAATTCTTTAAGGTCATGACTGTCGGGATATTAGGGCCATGTAAGCTTCAAGTGCAATATTTCTCATGCTTAGAGGTCAACTTTGTCAACTTTGCACTAATAGTCACCTCCAGCCACTTAGGCCAGTCAGCAGATATAGCCAAATTGTGTATTGCATTTGTCCATTAGGAGATGTTGTGGTGTCGTAGCAATGCTCCGAGCCGTTTACCATGTTCCCTTCATTTAGGTATGGACCCGCTGATTCGATCCAGAGTGCTGATGGTGGTAAAGATTCCCAAGAAATTGATCAAGTGGTGGAACATGTATACATTATTGGAACAGCATGAGTTGATGCATAAATTGGGTACCCTAATTTCTCTTCTTGACATCACACCTCGCCTAGACTTAGTGGAGGCGATGCTGACTTACTGGAACCCGCAGAACTTGACTTTCAAATTTGGGGAGTGTGAAATGACCCCTACTCTGGCAGAAATGTCCGGTCTCACCCGCTTAAGTTACATAGGCAAAAACATGATACTTCCCCGGGACCACTCTAGGACAAGATTTCTCAACGACCTGGGCCTAAAAGATAACAAGCATTTAAAGTGCCTCGAGCAATTTTGGATACCTTTGGATTATTTGTTTGCTAGGTTTGGACCACAGGATAGTTTTGACGTCTTTTGGGATGAATTTTGCACAACCAAAGCAAAATGGCAAAGACGTCACCTCAAAGCTTTCAACCTCGCTTTGTTGGAATTATTGGTTTTTCCATTAGATGAGAAGCACATTAGCACCCGTCTGCAGTCAGTGGTAATGGCACTATTCCATGAAAAGCAACACAAAACCGTTACCGTTGTGCCAATGATCTTGGCAGAGTTGTACCGAGCCCTGAGTGAAGTGAGGGGAGGTGTCGGGTTTTTGAGGGAAGTAACCTTTTGCTGCAATTATGGATGATGGAGCATTTGCATACAACTTCCTTACTTTGTCCCATCGACCGTGCCTTGAGGGATCGGGTGATATGCATCGAGCGTAGGATAAAGTCTCCTAAGTTCACGTACCCGATAGGTGTCACAGCTTGGATTGAGTTCCTTAGTTTGAGGACGAACCAGAATGTCTTATGGACTTACCTTTGGCTACCTTTAGATGATATCTTGGTAGGATGCCTCATGCAACCTTTCCTGATGTTGATAGATCTCAAGTGTATTAGACCATATACGCCGGTCAGGGTGATGCGACAGTTGGGCAGACGACAAGAAGAGCCTCCAATTTTGAACCTTCGGAGGTACATCATGAATTTTAGCAAAAAGGTGGTTGACGAAATCAAGTATGTACAATACTGGAACAATGAAAAGAGGATGAAGAAGGAAACATTAGTAAAGGATATTGGCAGGCCCGAGTGTACTCAGGAGTACTTGATTTGGTCACAGTCCGTCCCACCAGGAATCAGCACCCCATTGCCAGCACAACTTAGGGGGCGGTCAATTCATACGGATGATTTTGAGGATGCCTCAGATCAAGATCCATGGGGTAACCTTGAGGTGATAAAGTCTCAGTTAGCAGAATTGGCAGCAAAGGTGGAGCAGGATAGCCGGTATTTGCTTAGGGTTGGTCTTCAGGAGGCAGGAGCACATGCCAAAGTCATCGTTCCTAACAATTGTGTTTCTCTACGAGGCATGTTACAGAGCTTGAACACGACAGATAGCCCAGGACCATCCCAGCCGGGACAGTTGAGCAGTTTGATGACCCATTCTATTTAAGTGTTTTTAAATTGCCTCGCGGTTGTCTTTTACTCTCATGCTTGTCTAGGAGTCTTGAGTCTTTTAGGTAGTGTCAAAGTTAGTTAAGGTGTAGCCAAGCGTGTGGGGTCTTCCATTATCATGCTTCTTGTCAAAAGTTTTAAATGAAAATCCCGAATTCTATGTTTCCAGCACTTTTGCCAAAACTATGTTTGGTTTGATTCATGATACATAATAAACCCACATCGGGTTTTATCAAGTCATTTTGCATCAAAAAGAGAAGAAAGTGGTAAAGGGTGTCGGAAAAGAAAAGAAGGCAAGGTCGAAATAAATAAATTGGGATGATGCCATATGACCTTGCTACCCTCACAACCATTTTAGAACTATTACCTGTTGCTAAGTGCATCACACGTAATGTGATATTATTATTTGATAAATGCCCTAACGCTAACATGGTGGTTTTGTGTTGTTGTCCTCTGTTATATTCTAACTTATTCAGGAAGGTGGTTAGTTTGTTGGCATCCTGGCAAGTCATCCATACAATACCCGATCAAAGCGTCTGACAGTCATGGCTAGCAAAGAAACAGACACTGGGGTTATAGACCCGCCAAGAGAGGTTATTGAGTCAGAATCGGAATTGCAAGAGGAGGTTCGGAGGTTGAAGCATCAGATGGTAGAAATGTATCAAGCATGAGTTAAAAGGACACCCTCCACCCTCATTCCCCGCCAACTACATAGAAAACCCTGTTTCCATTCCACCACTTTCTCAATCCCAGATGGCCCATATCATTGATCTTTCCCCGTAACTCGCACCTGGCTTTACCCCTTACCACAATTACCCTGGCACTTCGGCCCAAACATTTCATGCTCCACCAGCCAAAACAACCTCGTACCCTGCTCCGACAACTGCTCCTATTTTTGTACCTCCTCCACAAGCTACCCTCCACCGATCCTCTAGTGAACCCGCATTTCCCGCCCCAGATACCCACTACCATACCTCGGAGCCCACTTTCAAAATACCAGATCCTTACTCCTACATTCCCCAATTGGAGCCTCATGTCGAAACTGACAAACCACCCAAGAATGCGGAGCAGGAGGAGATGTTTAGGAAATTACAGAGTCTCGAACATTCATTTAGAAACATGCAAGGACTGGGAAACTAGGTGAGTGTGGCCTATAAGGATCTATGTTTGTTTCTCGATATCCAACTACCTGCTGGATTTAAGATGCCCAAGTTCGACTTGTATAACGGACACAAAGATCCTGTTGCCCATCTAAGAGGCTATTGCAGCAAAATGAGAGGTGCTGGAGGAAAAGACGAATTGCTAGTGGCCTACTTCAGCCAAAGTCTGAGTGGGACAACTTTAGAATGGTACACCCGCCAGGACGCTAACAAGTGGTACACTTGGGATGACATGGCCCAGGCCTTCGCCCGTCATTTCCAATATAATATAGACATTGTTCCAGACCGCCTATCTTTGACCAAGGTGGAAAAGAAACTCAGTGAAAGCTTTAGAGAATATGGGTTCCGATGGAGGGAGCAAGCGGCACGAGTCAACCCTCCGATGGAAGAAGATGAGATGGTTAAGTATTTCCTCCAAGCTTTGGAGCCCACTTACTATGGACATTTGATCTCAGCAATTGGTAAATCTTTCAACGACGTGGTAAAGATGGGACAAATGGTGGAAGAAGGGCTCAAGTCGAGTAAGATTATGAGTTATTCCGCTATAAAAGCAACCACTCAGGCAATCCAGAGTGGTACCGGAAGTTTGCTAGGCAAGAAGAAGAAGGAAGATGTTGCTATGGTTGTCTCCGGATCATGGCAGGGCCAGAGGGATTCACCTCACAAATACACCCATCCTCGACCCCGATCTCAAACCTACACCCAAGCTCCATATAATACTTCTCAACATTACTTTTTCCCGCAAAACTCCCAAGACCTAGCCAGACCACCCCAATATTTTGTTCACCATGCACAGTCATATGCTCAACCCCCTCCTTACCCACAATGGTGTGCCCCCGTTCCACAGAATACCTACCCAGCTCCACAAAATGCCTATCCACCTCCACAACCTTACCAAAATCTCAATGGTCCATATTTTCGACTAAGGCCAGATTATAGGAAAGAAAGACAACAGCGGAAACAAACTTTTACCCCGCTAGGAGAATCCTATGCCAGTCTATTCCAAAGGCTAAGGTAGTTGGACGTCCTGAGGCCAATTGAGTCAAAAATACCAAATCCCCCTCCAAAGAACCTTGATTATTCCCTAAGATGTGCTTATTGTTCTGATGCCCCAGGTCATGACGTGGAAAAGTGTTGGCACCTGAAATGGGCCACCCAAGAGCTCATTGATACCAACCAAATTGTAGTCCAAAACCCAGACACTCCAAACATCAACCAAAACCCTCTGCCTGCCCATGAAGAGACACATATGATTGAAGTAGTTTACAAGGACGGGGAGCCCGAGAAGTCTTATAAGTCCGTCATGATGATTCGGGCTAGTGAAAATAATTTGGTTAAAGATCCAGATTCCACCAAAGCAAAGCCTGTGACAGTTAAAGAGGCAACAGAAAAGCCGAGCTCGCTCAATTTGAAACCACCAATTTTGGTCGTGAAAGGGATGTCAAAAGATGTTGAAGCCAGTCCAGAAAACTCAAGAGTGATAGTGCCAGGGATTCCCAGTAAGCCTGTCATGGTTGTGAAAAGGGGCCCCTATTTCATTAAACCTGTAACCCAGCTGCCGGTGGTTGATACCAAGGCTGTTCCGTGGAATTACAAGCAAGTGATAGTGACCTAGAAAGAAAAGGAAGTGGAGGAAGAAGTAAATGAAGCTGGAGGATTGACTCGTTCTGGGAGATGTTTCGCCCCAGAAGAATTGAGGAAAGCCAAGCCATGCAAAAATAGTCAAATGCCAGTGAAGAAGCCGGTTACCGAAGAAGAGGCGGAGGAGTTCTTGAAGAAGATGAAAGGCTAGGACTATTCCATTATAGAGCAATTAAGGAAAACACCAGTTCAAATTTCTCTTTTTTCCTTGTTGATACACTCGGATGAACATCGCAGGGTCTTAATGAAGATTTTAAATAAGGCACATGTTCCTGATAAGATCACAGTAAACCATTTGGAAAAGATAGCTGGCAAGATCTTCGAAGCAAACAGGATCACTTTCTCGGATGATGAACTTCCTATTGAGGGTACAAAACACAACCGAGCTTTTTATCTTACAGTGAAGTGCAAAGATGCTATTGTCTTGAGGGTTTTAGTTGACAATGGCTCTAGCGCAAATATTTGTCCTCTGTCCACCCTGCAAAAACTGAAGATCGGCACTGAAAGGATCCACTTGAACAACGTGTGTGTTCGAGGCTTTGATGGAAGAGGTAAAGATTCGGTTGGAGACATAATGCTCGAATTGTCAATAGGGCCAGTTGAGTTCACCATGGAATTTCAAGTGTTAGATGTAGCTGTCTCCTACAATCTCCTGTTAGGAAGGCCTTGGATACATGCCGTTAAGGCAGTCCCATCCTCTCTACATCAAATGGTTAAGTTCGAATGGGACAGGCAGGAAATAGTTGTGCACGGTGAGGAAGATTTGGTAGCTTGCAACGACACAATTGTTCCGTTTGCTGAAGCTGAAGATGATAAGGGACCTTGGGTCTTTCAAACTTTTGAGACGGTGTCTGTTGATAAGATCACTGAAGGAAAATGCATTCCGGGTCCCAAGCTGTCCTCCGCATCTGTCATGGTCGCGAATGAAATATTGAAGAATGGTTTTGTGCCGGGCAAGGGTCTGGGATCATCTCTGCAAGGTATTGCGCATCCAATATCCCCCAATGGAAATTATGGTACGTTTAGTTTGGGATTCATGCGCACAGAAGAGGACATAAAAAGGTTTAAGAATCCAAGAAAGAAGGAATGGTCATTATCCAAGCCAATCCCACACATCTCCAATTCTTTTGTCAAACCAGGAGTCGAAAAACTTCTAACCTCCTTAATCCCAGAACCTGTGGTCGATGCTGATGAAGAGATGGTCAAGAGGTTCCAATGTCTTTTCAAAGAGGTCAACATGGTAGAGATTGGTGAAGGCTTTAGCGAGGCAGATGTGCAATTTGTTGGCCCGAACGTGAAGCTTAGCAAGTGAGAAGTTACTCCTCTCTCCACCAGGAAGGAGTTTTGGTAGTTTGCTTTATTTCTTTTCCTGTTATCTAAGTCGTTCCAGGGTTGTAATCCGGATCTTTTTAATTTTTGCTTATCTTGACGCTCAGACCTTTCTGTCCTTTTACTTTCAATGAAATGCAATTTCCCGTTTCCCATTATTCTTAATAGTGTTTTATTTTTGTTTCTTTTGTACAGTTCTTTTTATGCTGGTTGCAATGACATGACATGCATAAGGAATTTTTGGCCGAGTTCTAAAAGCCAATCTAATTATGAAATAACAATCCAAGAAGTAGAATATGATGATGAAATAGAATACGATGAAGAAGCTGCATTTGAACAAATCAGCAAAGAGCTAAAACAATTTGAGGAAAAACCAAAACCTAACTTGAGTGAGACTGAAACAATCAATTTAGGGGACCAAGATGATGTTAGGGAAACCAAGATAAGTGTGCATCTAGAACCTTAAGCGAAGGAGGAAATAATCAAAACATTGTTCGAATTCAAAGATGTCTTTGCTTGGTCTTATGACGAGATGCTGGGTTTGAGCACTGATATGATAGTTCACAAATTACCAACTGATCCAGCATGTCCACTCGTCAAGCAAAAGTTACGAAAGTTCAAGCCTGATATGAATATGAAGATCAAAGAAGAAATCACAAAGCAGCTCACCGCAAAGGTCATTCAGGTCACTCGATATCCCACTTGGTTAGCCAACATTGTGCCAGTGCCAAAGAAGGATGGCAGGACTAGGGTCTGTGTTGATTACCGTGATCTCAACAAAGCAAGCCCAAAGGATGATTTTTCGTTGCCAAACATTCACGTTCTGATCAATAATTGTGCCAAGAACGAGATTGGATCTTTCGTGGACTGTTACGCGGGATATCATCAGATTTTGATGGACGAGGAAGATGCAGAAAAGACAACATTCATCATGCCATGGGGAATGTATTGTTATCGGGTAATGCCTTTTGGTTTGAAGAATGCTGGGGCAACTTATATGAGGGCAATGACCACCATGTTTCGTGAGATGATGTATAAAGAGATCGAGGTTTACGTAGATGATGTGATCATAAAGTCAAGGAGGCAGTCCGACCATGACAAAGATCTGAGAAAGTTTTTCCAAAGGCTCCGCAGGTGCAATCTCAAGGTCAATCCAGCAAAATGTGCATTTGGTGTCCCGTCCGGTAAACTGCTGGGATTTGTGGTCAGCTGACGCGGTATTGAACTGGATCCGTCAAAGATAAAAGCCATTCAAGAATTACCACCGCCAAGGAACAAAACAGAAGTGATGAGCTTACTTGGAAGGTTATGTTACATCAGCAGGTTTATTGCTTAGCTCACGACAACCTGTGAGCCCATATTTAAGATGTTAAAGAAGAATGCAGCAGTCAGGTGGACTGACGAGTGTCAAGAAGCATTGATAAGATCAAGAGGTACCTGTCGAATCCACCGGTGTTGGTCCCACCAGAGCCAGGGAGACCACTAATCCTTTATTTGACAGTCTTGGACAATTCGTTTGGTTGCGTGTTGGGTTAGCATGATATCACAGGAAAAAAGGAGCAAGCAATCTATTATCTTAGCAAAAAGTTCACTTCCTATGAAATCAAGTACACTCTGCTTGAGAGGACATGTTGCGCCTTGACTTGGGTGGCACAAAAATTAAAGCATTATCTGTCATCCCACACTACTTATCTCATTTCTCGCATGAATCCTCTTAAGTATATCTTTCAGAAGCCTATGCCCATGGGAAGACTTGCAGAGTGGTATATTTTACTCATAGAGTTTGATATCTCTATGTCACTCGGACCGAGATGAAAGCCTAAGCTTTAGCCGACCACTTAGCCGAGAATCCGGTGGACGACGAGTATGAACCATTGAAGACTTATTTTCCTGATGAGGAGGTTATGTGCGTTGACGAGGTTGACCAAGATGAAAAGCCAGGTTGGAGACTTTTCTTTGATGGAGCTGCTAACATGAAAGGGGCCGGAATAGGGGCTGTGCTTATTTCTGAAACAGGGCAACATTACCCGGTAACAGCCCAGCTTCGGTTTTATTGCACCAACAACATGGCTGAGTACGAAGCATGCATTCTGGGTTTGAGGTTGGCCCTAGACATGGGAATTCAAGAAATACTGGTTCTGGGAGACTCAAACTTGCTGGTCCACCAGATTCAAGGAGAATGGGAAACTCGAGATTTGAAGCTCATACCTTACCGACAGTATTTGCATGATCTTTGTCAGCGCTTCAGGTCAGTCAAATTTAGACATATTCCCAAGATTCATAATGAGATTGCTGATGCCTTGGCCACTCTAGCGTCAATGTTACATCATCCAGACAAGGTTTGTCTCGACCCCATACATATCCAAGTTCATGACCAACATGCCTATTGTAATGTGGTGGAAGAGGAAATCGATGGCGAACCTTGGTTTCATGATATCAAGGAATACATCCGGTCAGGGGTATATCCAACACATGCTACAGGTGACCAGAAGAGAACCATTCGACGTCTGGCCAGCGAATTTTTCTTGAACGGAGGAATCTTGTACAAGAGGACTCCGGATTTAGGATTGCTGAGGTGCGTAGATGCTAAAGAGGCTTCAATTATCATGGCCGAAGTACATTCTGGAGTTTGCGGTCCACATATGAATGGGCATGTATTGGCAAAAAAGGTACTTCGATCAAGTTATTATTGGCTCACTATGGAACGGGATTGTATCAGTTTTGTTCGCAAGTGTCATCAGTGCCAGGTACACGGCGATTTGATTCATTCTCCTCCATCTGAGTTGCACACAATGTCTGCACCTTGGCCTTTTGTTGCTTGGGGCATGGATGTTATTGGGCCGATTGAGCCGGCAGCGTCGAACGAGCATAGGTTTATTCTGGTGGCCATTGATTACTTTACCGAGTGGGTCGAAGCTGTAACCTTCAAGTCCATAACCAAGAAGGTAGTGGTGGATTTTGTTCATTCAAACATCATTTGCAGGTTCAGAATTCCCAAGGTGATCATCACAGACAATGCTGCTAATCTCAACAGTCATTTAATGAAAGAGGTATTTCAACAGTTTAAGATTATGCATCGGAACTCCACTTCGTATCACCCCAAGGCAAATGGAGGTGTCGAGGCTGCCAACAAGATCATAAAGAAAATACTTCGTAAAATGGTTTAGGGTTCTCGGCAATGGCATGAAAAGTTTCCTTTTGCATTATTGGGTTATCGCACTACTGTTCGCACTTCAGTGGGTGCAACTCCTTATCTGCTGGTATATGGAACTGAGGCAGTTATACCAGCAGAAGTTGAGATTCCATCTCTTCGGATCATTGCAGAAGCCGAAATTGATGATAACGAGTGGGTCAAAACCCGGCTCGAGCAGTTAAATCTGATTGATGAGAAAATATTGGCCGCAGTATGTCATGGTCAATTGTATCAGAAGAGAATGGCAAGAGCATACAACAAGAAGGTGCGCCCTTGGAAATTTGAAGTGGGCCAGATGGTATTGAAACATATTCTCCCTCACCAGGTGGAAGCTAAAGGCAAATTCGCCCCAAACTGGCAGGGACCATTTGTCGTGACGAGAGTGTTGCCTAATGGTGCCTTGTATTTAACAGACATAGAAGGCAAATGTGTAGACATGGCTATCAACTCTGACGCCGTTAAGAGGTATTATGTATGATCTCTTTGCTCATTTTCAATTATATCTTGTACTTGGAATGTTCAAAGTTGAAATGACGAAGGTATTTCATTCCGCTACCCAAACACCTTCATCCTTTGCTACCCCTTTTGAGCCTTATTTATTTTCTTTTCATAGCCCTCTTTTGGAATCAGTAGCAGAAATAAGGAAAAGAAAAAGAAGAAAAGAAAGAAAAAAAATAAAGAAGAAAGAAACAAACAAACAAAAGGAAAAGGGAAAATGTTTGAACTACGTTCGACCTGATTCCTTTTTAAGGGTACGTAGGCAGCCTTATGGTTCGGTCTCATTAAAGCAAAAATCAAAATTCCCCAGAGACCCTAAAGAAAACTGGGGAAGAAGTTTAAAGTCGAAAATTTGATTCCAAAAGTTGTACTTTTCACCCCTATTTCATCTGAATTATTTTGAGCCTTCATGCCATCTTTTCTTTCTACCCTTGTCCAAAAGCCCACATTACGGTCCAAAGAAAGACCTTCCGATCAATCTTTGAGGATGCCGGGTCAAGCAAGATAGAGACATGATTTGCATCAGGGGCAGCACTCCATTCAGGAAATGAGAGAAATATAAAATTAGAGAGTCTTATCGGTGAAAACCCTCACAGGCACCACAAGGCGACGGTGAGATGAGAGAAATTTTAAAATGAGAGAGTCTTATTGGTGAAAACCCTCACGGGCACTGTAAGGGCGATGGGTGAGTTGAAAGATAAGCAAATAAGAGAAGCTTGTTGCTGGAAAGCTTTTGGGACACTACAAGTCAGGCAGGCTTGCAATTTTACAAAGAAATAGGATCAGTGAAAGCCGATTTTGAAGAATGGAGTAGTATCATGAGCTGAATGTGATTGGTCGGACGGACTGGGCTGATCAATCCAAAATGCATGTCATGATCATTGGAGCTGGCTATCTCCCTCAGATAAGTTTTCTTTTATAAATTTCCTTCATCTGTGTTCAAAATTTCCCTTTGGTTCCTTTTGTCCAAAATCATTACGTTTTGCTTTTTGAGTCTATCTTTAGGAGTTTCTTTCGAATCAGCCATGCTGCATAAGCAGGAAAAGGATTTCAAAGCATACTACTAGCTCCTCAATTGCGTAAAGCGGACCTCGGCCAAGCATATCATGACTTAGAAGGAGGGGTATGCAAATAGTTAAAAGTTCAGACAGTAAGGCAATTTTGAAGTGTCGAGGGAATACAAGGACGCAGCGGCGTCCAGGATGAAAATGCAATACAACATGTAAGGTTAAGAAATTTGGATTGTTCAGAGTTTGTGATCCAATATCAATCAAAGGTCAACCACTCTTTGCTTGCTCAAAGCCGCTGATCATAGTGAAGCATGGCAGTCAACAGAAGCAGATCCCCCATCAAGAGTTAAAACTTGAACATATTCCCCAGCAGAGGCAGACCCTCCGCAGTGACGCCACAAGCTAACCACCACATTTGTCAAACTAAAATTTTTTATTTATCTGAAACAGGAAGCACGAAAATCTGTCAATCCACAAAGCCCTCTTGTAAAGAAGACAGGGCTCGGGAGGCAAGGGTTTCTATTCAAGAATTTTCAGGCAGAAAGCATGGCTCAGGTAAATTAACTTTTAGTTTCAGGACCCTCCTGGATAATGAGATTTAATTTTTAGTTTTCAGGACTCTCCTGGATAATGGGATTAATTTTTAGTTTCAGGACCCTTCTGGATAATGGGATTTAATCTTAAGTTTTCAGGACCCTCCTGAATAATGGGATTAATTTTTAGTTTCAGGACCCTCCTGGATAATGGGATTTAATCTTAAGTTTTCAGGACCCTCCTGGATAATGGGATTAATTTTTAGTTTCAGGACCCTCCTAGATAATGAGATTTAATCTTAAGTTTTCAGGACCCTCCTGGATAATGGGATTAATTTTTAGTTTCAGGACCCTCCTGGATAATGGGATTTAATTTTTAGTTTCAGGACCCTGCTGGATAATGGGATTCAATTTTTAGTCCCCAGTGAAATCGCTCTCCTGGATAACGGGAATTGGTTTTTAAACTCTTAAAAGGCTTTAGGTAGCGTGATTTGATTAATCCCCGCAGATACGCCCAGGTTCCAAACTGGGGCAGAAAATGTTTCGTTTGTTTTGTTTGCTTTGTTGTAATATTAGGCACCCACCTGGATAATGAGGGAATACATTCAAGCCTAGCTAAATCCCCAGCCGTCTCGCAGATGTACCCAGATCCAAACTGGAGCAGAAATTTCTTTGTTTTGTTGTTTTGTGGTAATGACAGGCGCCCACCTAGATAATGAGGGAATACATTTTCAAGAATTAGCAATCAGGCGCCCACTTGGATAATGAGGGAAAACATTTTCAAGTTTTAGCAATCAGGTGCCCACCTGGATAATGAGGGAATACAATTTTCAAGTTTTAGCAATCAGGCGCCCACCTGGATAATGAGGGAATACTCAGGCGCCCACCTGGATAATGAGGGAATACATTTTCAAGTTTTAGCAATCAGGCGCCCACCTGGATAATGAGGGAATACATTTTCAAGTTTTAGCAATCAGGCGCCTACCTGGATAATGAGGGAATACAATTTTCAAGTTTTAGCAATCAGGCGCCCACCTGAAAAACGAGGGAATTCCATTTCAGAGTCACTTTACATTTACAAAAAGCATTAGGAGCCCGCCTGAAGAACAGGGCCATCTTTTCCAATTTTATACTGAAGATCAAGAAGAAGTTCAAGCAAGATTCAAGACAAGAAGTTAATAGAATCTTGTATTTTCCTTTCCTTCTGATGTAATTTTTCCTTTTATTTGGATGTAATGGCAGGAACCGCGGACCGGAATCTCGACGGAATCTCATTCGAATCCCTACCTCGGTACTCCATTACTCTTCTCACTTACGAACTACACGTGACCTGATTCCTTTGCAACCAAGGATATGTAGGCAGTTCAAATACCAGGGCCCGGTCACATTCTCTTTGCCTTAGTTTTGACTTCCCCAAGCAGAGGTCGGGTCAAAAACATGTCTTGTCGTTCTTTGCCTGAAAACACTCGATGTTTCCCGTCAACGAGGGGCAGCTGTAGACATGTAATTTTTGACCCACGTTAAAATCACCTCTAATAATCGTAATACTCTTAGAATAATTATTGGAGCCTACTTTTGTAGGAATCCGCTTTATTATTAAAGCTAATTATATTTTTAAGTTCAAAATTGAAAATACCAAAAATAGTTCCAAGTTTTTGTCTTTTATAATAATACTAATCCAATCAAGGTCTTATCTTTTGGGCTTTAAAATTAGTTTTCAGACTTTGGTTTTAGCCCAATCCTACAAATATTGAAGTCCAAATTCAGCAGCCCACAAAATGATCCAACCCAGCCTAATCCTCTTAGCCACGTATGAATATCCTAACGACCTCTGACAGAGGATCTTCCTCTCACGCACACATGCACTCTAGGCACTCACCTGATATTCCCATCATTATTCTTCATAACAGAAATCAGAGGGATTATTCTGGGGAGGGATTCTGAGAGAGAAAGAACACGGAGAGATAGGGATCGATCTTGAAGAGAGGAAGAGGTTCTGGAAAAAGAGGAAAAAACCAGAAATAAAAAAAAATCGAGAAGGAGAAGGAGATTACTTTCTTTGGAGAGCAAGAGAAGAAGGAAAACACAGTGAAAACTAGAGAGTTTTCAGAGAGAGCTTGAGAGAACGACCCATTTTAAGTCTGCTTCTTCTCCAAACTTCAGGAAAAACCAGAAAACAGAGGAACTCACATTTCCCCTAGTTTTCAAAGACCAATTTCGATCGAGTAGGTGTTCACGTTCGAGCTTGATTGATGATCCGAGTTCCATTCGTGGCTTGATGTCTCGTTGTTGATATCAAGTTTCAAAAATCAGTAGGAGCTCTTATTCAGGTTTATTCCTTGACCTCTATTCGTTCTATTGGATTGATTGAAATATGATGAAGCCATGAGTATTTGCTTTTAAATCGTTGATTCATGAACTGATATGCTCAAATTACTCATTAGCGAATAACGTAAAGTGGTTGATGTTTGATATAATCATCGGACAATGAAAAAATAGAAACAGACAATTAAATCCTCTGTGTTTGGTGTTAGGTCTGCGGCTGCATAATTGATATGCGGTTCGCATTTTTAGCTTAATGGTAAAAAATGTAAGATCAACTCGTGTTTAGTGTTAAACCTACGGCCGCATAACTAATATGTGATCCGCATTTTTATCTCTGTCGTCGCATTCTTGACGCTAAATTTTTTCCCCAAGACTCTGTCTAGATTTGCGGTCTCCAAGTGTGATCTGCGGCTCGCCTACCTGATTTGCGACCGCAAATAGGATCGCATTCCCGACATTGGGCATGGCCTAAGGCTCTGTTCAAATCTGCGGCCCTTCGTGTGCAGTATGCGGTTCGCATACGTGATATGCGACCGCATATTCCCCACCTGCGATGATATTTCATCTCTTGCTTGTTTTCTTTTGCGATGTTTCAGACCAGGTTTGGATAAATGCATGAAATAAAACATTGGAATAACAAGACCATGAAATGAGCTTTAATTTCTTCTTTATTCTTAGATCTCACTTTATTTTATTATATTGCTCGCTAGTAGCATGTTTTAGGCCGACCACACATAGGTAGGCAAT
Source organism: Nicotiana obtusifolia (assembly GCA_002018475.1). Lineage (NCBI taxonomy): Eukaryota > Viridiplantae > Streptophyta > Magnoliopsida > Solanales > Solanaceae > Nicotiana > Nicotiana obtusifolia. Next base: position 322,549 of record MCJB01032655.1, on the reverse strand, counting down.
ACTAGGACGTTTTGTTAACTTTTGAGGCGAGAGGTCATTCCTTAGTTAAATTTATCTGGGGAATGCCCCGAAAGACTTATGTATTTTGATATTCCGGGGAATGCCCCGAGGCATTTGTAAATATAGATCGAAAGTAAAACTATTAGTATCTTAGTTATGTTTTCCTTCTTTGGTAGGTGGGAATGACCTCAAACCTCCTATGTGTTTGTTTTATCTCAATTCAAATATATTATAACCCAACTAAATCAAGTACGCAACTGTGACTTTCACGGGACTTGGGGAATGCCTAACACCTTCTCCCCGAGTCAAATGAACCCCCTTACCAAATCTCTGGTGTGAACTTTGTTTTGAATCTAAGTTCTAAAATGGTGGCCTAACACACCAAAAATCAATTTGTCAGGTGGACTCTGAGTTTTCTGATTAATCTTACCTTCGTCACTTCCAAAATTGGAAATCCCCTTTTACGAGTTGTACTAGGTCTTCTATCCATCTAAGGGGTTTAGTAAAATCTCATCGCCACGCCGGTAAGAGGGGAGGAGTGACAGCCATGCATCTCTGAGACTCTAGGGAACAAACTCCCTCAAGAACATATCCGAGAAATGAGTCCAAGTGAGTGAAGCTGCCTCGGTCAGACTACCTAACTCATATGCTCGCCAGCATAGATAAGCCGCTCCCTTAAGCTGGAACGTAGTGAAAGCAACCCCACTAGACTCCACAATACCCATAGTACGGAGGATACAGTGGCACTCTGATCCGCTCAAATTATACCTTAAGAATAGTGTAAGCGATCGATGTCAAATATAGTAACCCAACTAGGTTGGGGTCGAATCCCACATAGGCGTGAAACGAATATCTGATTAACGTAGTATTTCGCTTAGTCTTAATTCGATCAAGTAACAGAATAAAATATATTGATGTTGAATACGTAACTGTGATTAAACTACTAAGTGCAGATTGAAAAGATTAATTGAATAAATTTATGAAGTCGACATACTAAGGTTGTGCTCCCCCTAATGTAGTAGAATGTATTGATATTGATATTAATTCCTGCTCTTGATATGCAATTGGATCTTAATAGTGTGCTATCCAATATTTTCCAATATCTAGACAACGTATCCTTTCATGATTCTCCCGAATACATTAAAGTCGAAATTACAAGTACCCAATTATTTGCCAACTTAAAATCTTCTTATTCCTAAGTGATTTTATTACACAAGGGTTAAAACCTTGAATCGTCGTTACTTATTTCTACCAAACCCTATCTCCCTTTTCCAAGGTTCAATAGTGTAAATTGGCACCCGTTAATGTTTGCAACCACTAACGATTCAATTAAGAACAAGAAATAAATAAACATCAAGCTTCTTACGAAATTGGAATCAAAATCAATTATTCAATAACATTCTACCCATCTAGGGTTCACAACCTTAGTATTGAAATTTAGCTACACATATTTAGAACTAAAGAAGAAATAACAGAAATTGAATTCATCTTACAAAAATAAGGATTTCCAAGTTTTGATCCCCCCAAATATCTCTCCCAAGTTGAAATTAACCAAAAGCACTATGTTTGTACTCTAAAATCTGACAAGTCCCTGCACATAACCCTAGAAAGGCTATTTATAGCGGCCCAAAAACCAAGGCGAACTGGAATAGCTGCTGGGCCGACTTAGTCTTCTGCGATCGCATAACGGGAATGCGGTCCGCATAAATGGCATCTTATATCGCAGACTGCCCCAGTGCTTTTCCTTCCTGTCGCATCCCAGCATGCGAACCGCAGATTGGTTATGCGATCGCAGAATGCGATCGCTATTCCCTTCGATTCTTCACCTAAAACTCTGTCTGTATCTGCGGCGATAATGCGATGCGCATTTTCATTCTGCGGTCGCATTGTCGACAGCTTTCTTCTGTTAACTTCGGCTTGAGTTTCTGCCCGACTCTGCGATCATCATTCCAATTCTGCGATTCGCAGATCCATTTTGCGGTCGCAGAATTACTCCTGTTGTATTGTTGGCCTCTTTTCTTGCCTTGGCACAACTTTTGGCCTTCTTTTCGTGCTTTTGGGTTTCTTTCATCCCTGTACTGAAACTAAATGAAAACTAAGTAAATAACGTGATAATTATCAAGTGGAACAAGCAATTTCTGATCAAATAGTATCAATATGTGCCGAAATTCCCCGGCACATCACACTCCTCAAGAATACCCTGGGCATCCTTTGAAGCCAAGCCGCTGAAAGTAGGAGGGTGGTGCTTCTTGTACCTCTCGTGCTGCTTCCCCTTAGAAACTGTTGCCCTAACCTTGGGCTGAACTGGGGCGACCAACTGCACTAGTATGACTTTTGGGACCTGGTCAGCCTGGACCCGCCGCTTTGGGGTAGGGGCGGCGGGAGTCTGTGCTCTTTCCCCCGCCTAAGATGTGGCAGGAGCAAGTGGCATCAACCCTGCCTGAGCTAAAGTGCTGAACATGCTCAGATATTGGGCAAGAGTCTCCTGGAGTGCTGGTGCAGTAACAAGAGTCTCAGGTACCTACTCTCCAACTAGAGCTACTAGTGGATCCTCTGTAGCAGCTCGTGTAGGTGCTCTGGCTACACCACATGGAAGTCCTTGGCCTCTACCCCGGCCCTGGCCTCCCCCGGCTCTAGCAGGGGGCGCGATTGTTTGGCCATCTGATCCAGTTGTGCGTGTCCTCACCATCTGTGAGAGAATAGAAAGAAAAAAGTTTAGAATCCCGAAGTCAAAAATTTCGCACGATAAAGAATCAAAGAAGTGAGCTTTTCCTAACAGTTCCATAGCCTCCCGAAGATAAGTACAGATGTCTTCGTACCCATCCACGAGACTTTACTAAACCTGCTTGTAACTCATAACACCTATGAACCTAGAGCTCTGATACCAACTTGTCACGACCCCAATTTTTCTCCGTAGGATGTCGTAACAACACCTTTCTCTGAAACTAGGTAAGCCTAACAACATATGGAATCATTAAATAAAAGCTTAAAATTTCAAAACTCTAACAATTTCATAAATAAAATCTATAAACTCAATACATTCACCTCAAAACCTGGTGAGATAAAAGTCACAAGATCTAAGTACAGTGCTGACAATCCTATACATTACTGCCTATAAAAGTGAAATGAAATAAGGAAGAACATGATAGAAGGGGACTCCGAGGCCAGCAGACGCGGACAGGTGTATCTTGAAGTCTCCAAAAACAAGCTCAGGGCTCTAGTATCGGGACTGATAAGATGTACCTGGATCTACACAAAATATGTGCAGAAGCGTAGTATGAGTATACCACAATGGTACCCGGTAAATGCCAAGCCTAACCTCGGTAGACTAGTGACGAGGTCAGGTCAAGGCCCTACTAGAGATAATAAGAAAACAAGACAGAAGACATAACGATATGATGATAATGACAAAGGAAGTAAAACAATAAAGAATCTATGGTAAGTTAACAACACGGAATCAAGGCAGTTAATACAACACAAAAGGAAAACAAGGATTTTACATGTTAAGGAAACAACAACCAAAGCAAATATAGCAAATAGAGAAAGATCAATAGGGGGCCCTACCGAAGTACCGCCTCGTAATCCCAAATATATAAAAGTAACTCACAATCTTTCCTTATATCACCGTGGGATCCTTTACATTTAGTTTTAAAAATTATTTTTCCGAAATAGCACCACGTTTTAGCTGGCCTTATCATACCGCATTGCTTCTAGTAGTTCCCCTATTAGCCACGCGTATCAAGCCCACCTTATCTCACCACATGCGTTTCAACATCCATACCTTATACCACCGCATGCGTATCAATAGTAACAACAGCACGGCAGAAACCTCGTGCACATAGTAACAACACACAGTAGAAACCTTGTGCAAACAACCAAACAATCCTCTCAACAATAACACGAATGCCAAAAACATAACAACTCAATAAAATGATATTTCACTACTTACACTTTGCCTCAATAGAAACCACGACCTTTGCAACTCAACAACAAGATATTTCAAGGATAGCAAATTGCAAAGAATCCCACAGTTAAATAATGAATACAGAATTAAGAAAGCAGTAATTGAACTAAACATGTAGTACAAGTTGAAAATAAGAGATAAGACAAGTAGACATGTGAAATTAGACTAAACCTGGTGGTTATAACATGCTAAAGTAACTCAATTAAAGCATGAAAAAGAAACGACATAGCTAAAACTGAAATCACAACATTTAGCCCGTGTACGCACTCGTCACCTTGCGTACACGGCCTCCACATATCACAATTGGCACAACAATACCAAATCCTAAGGGGAATTTTCCCCACATAATGTTAGATAAGTCATTTACCTCAAACCACACTAAATCAGTCAACTAAAACACTTTTCCCTCCATTTTTCAACTCCGAATGGCTTGAATCTAGCCAAAATAATTTTATACTATAAATATAACTATAGGAAACTAATTTAAATAATGAAATTATGATTTTAGCAAAGAATTAAAAAATCGCTCCAAAAAGTCACCGTAGTCCCCCGCCTCGGAACCTGACCAAAATTACAAAAATTGAACACCCATTCAATATCGAGTCTAACTATACAAGAATTATTCAAATCTGACCTCATTTCACCTTTCAAAACTCAAAAATTTAGCCTAAGAAGTTTTATCACTTTTTCCCAATATTTCCAACCCAAAATCCCTAATTACATGATAAAATCAATGATAGATTAGTGGAATTTAATCAAAATCAAGTTAAGAACTCTTACCCCAACAATCCCTCTGAAAGTCCCTCGAAATATCACCTCAAACCGAGCTCTCTAAGTCCAAATTGTGAAATATGAAATAAACCCTCAATTTCAAACTTAAGTTCTGCTGCCCAGTTAATTACACATCGCGATCATGGGATATCCTACGTGATAGCGAAGAAGAAAACAAGGCTAAGGGTCTTCGCGAATGCAGTTGACTCCACGCAAATGCGGATAACTGATACACAGACCTATGCAATCGCGGACATGCTCATGCGACTGCGAAGCACAACTTCGCGTGACCCTGCTGCCTTACTTCCTTGTACGCAAACCCGATCAGCTCAACACGTTCGCGAAGCACAAGCTTCACCATTGCCTCTATCACGACCCTCTCTCTGCAAACGCAAAGAGTAAAAACCAACAATCCACAAAAATCCTTTTGCGATGGCGGACCAAACCTCGCGATCGCATTGAAGGAAACCAAACCTGAGAAAACCAGCAAATTTAGCTATTCCTGAATGATTATAGATGCATCGAACATGGTTTAAATTACATCCATGCCTCGGGGACCTCAACCAAACATACCAACAAGTCCTAAAACATCATACGAATTCCAAAACTTAGAACTTAGAACTTTTGAATTCCGAAACCAACGTCGAATACCAAAACAATTTTGATTGACACTAAATTTTTCACACAAGTCGTACATGATATTACAGACCTATTCTAACTTCCGGAATCGAAATCCGACCCCGATATCAAATAGTCCACTCGCTGTCAAACTTTCCAAAATCTTCTAACTTTCCAACTTTCGCCAATTAATGCTGAAACGACCTACGGTCCCTCAAATCAACATCCAGACATGCCCCTAAGACCAAAATCACCCTATGGAGCTATTGGAACCGTCAAAACTCCATTACGGAGTCATCTTCACATAAGCCAAACTACGGTCAACTCCTACGATTTTAAACTTCCAACTTAGAGACTATGTGTCCCATATCACTCCGAAAGTTTCCCGAACCTGACACCAAGCACCCCGACAAGTCACGTGACGACAATATAACATAGAAGGAGTTTGAATTAGGGGATTAGGACTAAAATACTCAAAATGACCAGCCGGGTCGTTACATCCACTCATATGTCATTTTATTTTATTCTTTACTAGTAATGTTTTAGATAAATTTACTGTGGTCCTGATCAGCTCCAAAAATTTATGTTAATTTTGGCGAGCCATGCTTAGAAATGGTACTATGATTATTCAACAAAAATAGGCTAATGTCATTACATACAATTGTTTAGCAATTTGTTTTCAAAGTTGACTTCCTAACTAATGAGTAAAAAGTTTAAAACCCGGTCCTAATTAAGGCACAACATCGTTTAGATTCAATTCGATGAAATTTTGTCTAAATATTTGTAATACTTTTACGGTGTTAGCTAGGTTGGGCTTCACGTGCAGAAATATAACAAATATGGAACAAGCGAGAATGATGGCCTTTCTCAAGCTTGAGGCTTAACTTGGATTTTCTCTTTCTGCTAGTAATTGCCACTCCAAATCTTAGGACTTGGCTTCGAACCCATGAGATTTCTTGAATGGTAATAAAGCTTGCTATTCTGTCTATTAGTATTAGCACCTGCGCTGATGACGGCGCAAAACACCACTTTAATTATGCTCGCTAGTAAAAGATAATATAGTATAATATCGTATCCACAGGGATTGGAATTAAACAATATTTTTGTAGTTTCTAGATTGATTGCTATCCAGGAGAATCAACAATTGAGATTTATATGATTTCTAACTAAAATTTACTAAGAATCTAAAGCTATTGACTAGTGACAATTGAAACAAGGAATAAGCAAAGATGGTTATCAGTGGGAGAAGATAAGGTTTTGATAGGATAGGTGCAAGATAATTGTTTGGGATCTAACTCTAGATAATTCACTTCTAATGTTTAAGTGAGTCTCTTGAATTCACTCAATTATTAGTTCACACGTTCAGCACAAACTCCTCTCTCGATTAATTCTCAACCTCACGAGACGAACCACTTTAAGCACGTGAAGATATGCAAGAATGCATAGTGGATTGGTCTTTAGGAAACCTCATTCGATTATTCTCCTAACTAGGTTTAATCAATAATTCAACTAGTCTTTTTCGATTACCAAGAAGAATTAATGAACTCAACCAACAATATATTGCAAAGATATCACAAGTTATGCCTCTCTCGATTACATGAACAAGTGAATATAGATACAACAGTTAAATTATCCGAAACGCTTCAGTATATAAAAACTAGAGTTATAATCCACAAACAAATATCAATACACCAAATCCATTAAACCCTAATGGGAACTACACCATAGATATGGAGTAATTCATTACAAATATGTTTAAAGTAAAGGAAAACATAAAATGATCCAAACTCGAGTCTTGATTGAGAAAGGAATGATGAAATCCGTGTACTTTTGCTCCTCCAACTCCTCCTTAGCCTCCTTAGGTCTAAAGTATGTCAAAAGTCCTAGAAAATAATGTTTTTCCATGTATTTTTACCATATGGAGTCGGGCCCAGACGAAATCACCTTTATCTAGCCGAAATAGGAAAATTTCACTGTAAAAATTGCACAGTCGCGCTGCATGGGTCGACGAGCCTTGCGGGGCATTAGTGGGGAAATCCAGAGAGTTGTTTCTGACAGATAGCAGGAAAATGGGCAACCGTGGCACCCCACGCGCCGTGGTAGTGGGCTTTTCTCAAAGTACGGAATTTTCCTTGCTTTTTGTTATCCAGATGTGGTTTTCGACCTCCGAACACGATCCCACCTTAATCCCTTGCGCTTTTACTCACACTTTAAAGCTCCAATAGCTCAAATTCATTCCATAACATCCAGATAACTCGGAATCACTCCTAAAAGGAATAAAACACACAATAAGTGCAAAACACTATCAATTAAAGCTCAAAACGAATAAAATGCAGTAAATTAGAGTGCAATAAGACACTAAAACACGAGATTCTAGCCTACCATCAACACCCCACACTTGAACCATTTCTCGTCCTCGAGCAATCAAACTAGACTTCACATAGACACGACCTTTTTAAACAAGTCTCATAACTTATCACACCAAATATATTTAAAACAGATTTAGTACAATACTGTAACATCCTAGCCTCAATCTTTGACTCAAAAGCACCACTCTTTATTCATAGTCTGCTCACTTACTCTAACACAGAGGTCAACGACCTTACATTTCCTTCATGAATCAAGTGCCCTCACACAACAATGGAGAGTAGTTCCACACACACTAAAGTTTTAAGAACAATTAGGAACTCAAGATAGACATAATTCGCTCATTCTCAGAAACAACTTGCATATGCCACAAAAGATGCACCATAGGCTTGCCCGTAGTGTACTACTCTGCTAATCGAGCTCATTCAGTCAAGGATCAAGTAGGACTTTACTTGGTTTTAATATAGGCTGTGGGACGGGTATGATACATTTATATATAAGAGTGACTACACCCCCTAAGCACTTTAATACATACATTTCATTGTTCAAAACCCCACACTTATGTCAAACCATAACTTCACCTTCACATCAATATACATTAATTCCCTACTTCTTTAAGCACAATTACATCAAGAGTCACTACTATTAAGGAATATTTTTCACAATCATACAATTATTTTTTTTCTTTTTCAATTCAAGTGGCTCTTGCTTTTTCAAAACAGTGCACCTTTATCCTTATTTCATTAGTTCCACTCAAAAACCAAACCAACCACCCCACACTTCAACTTTTACAAAGTTCATATCAAATTCAAGTGCTCACGAGAGGTGAAAAGGTACAAATAGATGGTCAATTCAAACAAATGGGTAAGGATTGTAATGTGGTTGCCAAAAAAAAATAGGATTACACGCTCAAAAGGAGTTAACTACGACACATAACAATTAGGTGGGAAATAGCATATAACTGGCTCAATAAAGAAATACCTAAATCACTTCCAAGACTGAACAAAACTATCATTTCACTTTGTAAACACACGGGGCAAGTTTTAGACATCAAATGCAATGCGCAAAATAACACAAAACCTCACACACACATTGCACATAACTCACTCAGGATCGGATTCATCAAGACACTTTAGTCAAAGCAGTTAAGCACAGTTAAGATCACACAATTTAAGGTACTTATACAAGAATCAAAAACTGAGCCTAAGCGTCACAACTAAAGCACTCACTATTCTCAAGGTATAATAAAGTCAAGATATATTTCTCTCACTTCAAATCATAGCACAAGGTTTCCTACTCCTTACAAAATAAAAACAAACTACACCCAGTTCAAACAAAAACCTTGAAAAAGAACCGCGACATAAAGAAAAACCAAAGGGTAATTATCAGACTACCTAACAAAAGAAAATCTTTTTGTCTTTTTTCTTCGACTTTACTCCCTCAAGAAACCCGTCGAATGATATCCATCGTCGGGAAAAATCAAAAAATTTCAAATTTTTATGGTTTTTTTAATAAAAAATTCAACTGCTACAACTAACAAAACTAAACATATACATATGACATACAAGTATCCCCCACTCCACACTTTAAGTGATGGCATGTCCCCATGACACATAATTAAAAAGTATAAGGTAAAGAAAACTTCCCTGAACACCTAGTCGGGGTCTGAGTCGAAGTCGGGGTCCATTCCTTGCCTTCGAACTAATGCACACATCCATGTAGAGAAGGGCACCCCACACTTATCTTTCTCACTCAGTGCAACATTCTCTTTCGAGACCTTCACTTTTCACTCGACACTTACAGCTGGTTGTTCTTTTTTGACCCCCTTTTCTATATTCATATCAAATGTCACCGTCTCCTCACTCACTCTAAGCATGAGCTTCCTCTCGTGTATATCTAATATTGCTCTACCTGTTCCTAAGAATGATCTTCCTAAGATGAGGGGGACCTCCTTGTTCTCCTCCATATTCACTACTATAAAATCTACATTATCTACCCGAACTAAGACATCTTTCACTATCCCCTCGGGTATCAGAGGCGTTTGGTCTGCCAAATACAAAGATATTTGCACTGACCTTATCTCTCCAATCTCCTTCTCCAGCTTCATGTAAATAGATAGAGGCAATAAGTTAATTAAGGCACCAGAATCACATAATGATTTATCAAAATTTATAGTTCCTAATGAGCAAGGTATAGTAAAACTCCGTGGATCTCCACACTTTTGTGGGAGTTTGTTTTGCAATATCACACTACAATGCTTTGTGAGCTTGACCACTGAGGTCTCCTCGATTTTCCTTGTCTCTGTAAGGATCTCTTTCAAGAATTTAGCGTAAGTAGGCATTTGTGAGAGCACTTCTGTGAATGGTAAGTTCACATGAACATGTTTCAACACATCCAAAAATTTCTCAAACTGCTTGTCCAGCTTTTCTTTACATAGCTTTTGAGGGAAAGGTTGAGCAGGCATATGCTTGCTCTCATTAGATTCATCCCTTCTCTTAGTTCCCTCCTTCTTCTTTTTATCAGCTCCCTTCTTGCCTTTCTTCTTCTTGTCAATATCATTCTTCAGCTGCTCCCCACTTTCCCTTTCAAGTTCCACCTCTTTTTGGATTGGAGTAGTATCTTTCAACACTTGCCCACTTCTCAGAGTTACAACATTCACTGTTTATTTGGGATTCTTTTCAGTATCCGCACGGAGAATGCTTGGAACCCTCTCAGATAATATTGTTGCAATCTGTCCCACTTGTCTCTCCAGGTTTCGAAGACCAGTGCCCAATTCACTGATAACTGCTCCATGTTCCCGCATAGCTGAGCTATGAGCTTCAAGCCTCTCATCAGTTTTCAGAATGAAGGCCTTCATGAGATCTTCTATGCCAGACTGAATGGGCTGTTGAGGCTAAAATTGCTACCTCTGCTGATTTTGGTATGTTGGAGCTCCCTGTCCCTGCGGTCTAGAGTTATTTTGCTTCCAAGCATTCGTATTACCTCCAGGTGAACTCCATGAAAAACCTGGGTACCTCTGCCCCATTGTATTAAAATTGTAGTTTCCCACAACATTTACTTCCTCAGTTGAGGCTTGACACTCATGAGTAGGGTGCTCTCGTCCACATATATCACAAGTTGCGTGAGGCTCACTATGTATCAAGGCTAAGGTCATCTTCCTTATTTCTTTGGCCATAGTATCGAGCTGTACCTGCACAGATGCATTAGCATCAACTTGGTGAAATCCCGTTGATCTTCTTCTTTCCGCACTCTCAGAGGGCCATTGATTAGCATCTTCAGATAATTCATCAAGAATTGTAACTATCTCCTCTGGAGTCTTCTTCATCAACAGGCCTCCAGCTGCATTGCTCAATATTCTTTGTGAGGCTGGTGTCAATCCATCCCAAAAGTCCTGGAGTTGCATCCAGAGTTCAATTCCGCTATGTTGACAATTTCTCACAATCTCCTTAAACCTCTCCCATGCTTTAAAAACAGTTTCATTCTCTTTCTGGCAGAAGTTATGGATTTCTCTTCTAAAGTTGCTCGTTTTAGCTGAGAAGAAATATTTATTAAGGAATTTTCTGGTCATCTCCTCCCATGTTCTAATCGAACCTATGGGTAAGCTTCCAAGCCATTGTTTTGCATCATTTGTGAGTGTGAATTGGAAGGCCCTCAAGTACACTGCATCTCGTGACACACCATTGTATTGAAAGTTGTTCATAATCTCCTCGAAGTCCATTCGATGTGTGTTTGGATCTTTGGTTGGCTTCCCTCTGAAGACACATCAATTCTGAAGAGTTTGAAGCAACCCTTGCTTAAACTCAAAATTGTTTACTGTAATTGGAGGTGGTCTAACACTTTATAAACCTTGACTGTAGACCGATCTAGCATAATTGCCAAGTGGTCTCTCGGGCATGGGAACTATATTTCTGAACTGGTCTGCACCCAAGAGTTGAATTTGAGCAATTCTATGACCCGCTCTTCTTCATAGATAATATGTGCATCTCTAATAGCTCCTTCTTCAGCATCTCGTGCAACTTGTTCTCGTCGTTGGGCTTCTTCCCTCACAGCCAAATCTACATTATCTTCACCGTTTCCAGCCATAGGTTCTTTGGTTAAGGATTGTCCAACCTTATATGTTGTCTCGGTGAGATTTCTTTCCTTCCACAGCTGTCGCAATTGTATTTTAATTTCTAGCTCGTATGGTAGCACTTCCGTCGCAGAAGTTCGAGTCATGCGCTAATATAAACTGTAACCTGCGTACAGCCAAAGAACACCAAACGTAAAAAGGGAAAATTAAAATAAAAATAAAAGAAAAATTCCTGAGTTAGCACTACAAACTATTTCAAACACTATTGATTGCCAATCCCCGGCAACGATGCCAAAATTTGACGAGCGCAAAACACCTCTTTAATTATGCTCGCTAGTCAAAGATAGTATAGTAAAATATCGTATGCACAAGGATTGAAGTTAAATAGTATTTTTGTAGTTTCTAGCTGGATTGCTATCTAGAAGAATCAACAATTGAGATTTATATGATTTCTAACTAAATTTACTCAGAATCTAAAGTTATTAACTAGTGACAATTGAAACAAGAAACAAGCAAAGAAGGTTATCAGTGGGAGAAAATAGGGTTTTGATAGGATATGTGCAAGATAATTATTTGGGATCTAACTCTAGATAATTTACTTTTAATATTTAAGTGAGTCTCTCGAATTCACTCAATTATTAGTTCACACGTTCAGCACAAACTCCTCTCTCGATTAAGTCTCAACCTCGCGAGATGAACCAATTTAAGCATGTGAAGATATGCAAGAATGCGTAGTGGATTGGTCTTTAGGAAAACCTCTTTCGATTATTCTCCTAACTAGGATTAATCAATAATTCATCTAGTCTTTTTCGATTACAAAGAAGAATTAATGAACTCAATCAACAATATAACGCAAAGATATCACAAGTTATGCCTCTCTCGATTAGATGAACAATTGAATATAGATGCAACAGTTAAATCATCCAAAATGCTTCAATACATAAAAAACTAGAGTTATAATCCACAAACAAATATCAATACACCAAATCCATCAAACCCTAATGGGAACTACTACATAGATATGGAGTAATTCATCAAAAATATGTATAAAGTAAAGGAAAACATAAAACAATCCAAACTCGGGTCTTGAGTGAGGAAGGAATGATGAAATCCGTGTGCTTTTGCTCCTCCAACTCCTCCTTAGCCTCCTTAGGTCTAAAGTATGTCAAAATTCCCAGAAAATAATGCTTTTCCATATATTTTACCAAATAGAGTCGGGCCCAGACGAAATCACCTTCTCCTAGCCAAAATAGGAAAATTTCTCTGCAAATACTGCACAGGCGGGCCGCATGGGGCTTCGCGCCATGCGAGGCATTAATGGGGAAATCCAGAGAGTTGTTCCTGACAAGACAGCAAGAAAATGGGCAGCGGCGGCGCGTGGGGGGCTTTTCTCAGAGTAGAATTTGCTTTTTGATATCCAGATGTGGTTTTCGACACTTGAACACGATCCTGGCTTAATTCCTTAGGCTTTTACTCAATCAAAGCTCCAAATAGCTCAAATTCATTCTGTAACATCTACATAGCTCAGAATCACTCCTACAAGCATAAAACACCTAATAAGTGCAAAAAATTATCAATTAAAGCTCAAAGCGAATAAAGTGCAGTAAATTAGATTGCAATAAGCGACTAAAACACGAGATTATAGCCTACCATCAGCGGATGTGCGGACACTAACCATGTCAAATATTTGAGTTATTTGAATTATATGTAAATAATCTTAAAAGTTAAACCTTCTCGATAAATATAGATAATCTTTGGATACTAATTAAGAAACACTACATGAAATAGATTGATCATTTCTGAAATTTTCTAGTTATAATTCTATTTTTTATTTTTGTTACCATTCTTAGGGGTGTCATTGGATCCTAAAAATAGTCAGGAAGCAAAATAATAACTCATATTTATGGCAAAACAATCAAAAGTTGAGACTATGAAGGATTCTTTGGATGCGACTTGACTCTTTTATTACTACTTGAACTCTTATTTCTTGTGTTGATATCTTTCAAGCAATATTTCTATTTTAAAATTTCAGTAAAACTTTATTTTCAATAATAATTATTTTTATAATAGTGTAAGTAAATATATTATCCTTAATTCAAAACTCATTTCAGTCGGCTATCTAAAACTTTAATTAATTCTTTAGCAGTGATTTTTTTTCCTGTATGACTCCATTTTGATATTTGACACTAACCATGTTAATTGTCTGAGTTATTTGAATTATATGTAAATAACCTTAAAATTTAAACCTTCTATATATTTATAGATAATTGTTAGATATTAATTAAGAAATACTACATGAAGAAAGACTAACATTCTCTCAAATCTCGTAGTGATTTGATTTATGCACGATTCTCATTGGTATCATTGGAACCTAAAAATAGTCACAAAGTGAAATTATAACTAATACGTATGACAAAGCACAATGGTTGACACAATATGAATGACTCTTTGGTTACGACGTGACTCTTTTACTATGACTTGAACTCTTATTTAGTATATTGTTATCTTTCAAAAAATATTTCTATTTTGAAATTCCAATTTCTAAAACTTTATATATATATATATATATATATATATAATGCAAGTGAAGATATAATCCTTAATTTAAATCCACTTTATTCTGCTATCTAAAAATTTAAATGATTGTTTAGCCGGTGAAACTTAATTTCATTATGACTCCATTTTGAGTTTATCGATATCTCTAGCCACAAATTTTAAATTTTGAATACTCTATATATATAGATTATTTGTTCTTTGAATAATTAAATGTTATAGTTGATTGTTATTATATAACACTACATATATTGTCTTAAAACTGCCAAGTAGTTTTTTCTCGACCCCATACTTGGCTTAACATCAATTTTCACGACCCAAAATCCGTTATAAGTCGTGATGGAGCCTAATGCCGCCGTTAGGCAAGCCAACAATGATTAATCAACTTAGTTACTCATTTTATTATTTTCGAAATCATGAATCCCATTAAATAAGTAGAGTAAAACTTGGTACTCGTAGAAAACCCGTGATTCTATATTCCAATTTCTGTGTAAAATATAAATTACAAGGTGAAATGGTAATAATTACGTGAACTACAATAATGAACATCCAGTAGGAACCCCCAAAACCCGGTGTCACAAGTGCATGAGCATCTACTGAGGAATACAATAATAATACAACATCTTTCTGGAATACAAGATAGACAGGAGAAAGTAAATAACTCTGATGGAGACTCTGTATGCTGCGGATCGTAGAATGCAGCTCACCGTAAAGTCCCTGCAACAGCTGCGCCTTTGCGCCCAAAAGACCACCAAACATGCACATATACCTGCTCAATAAGTGCAGCAAGTGTAGCATGAGTACGTAAGACACTGACACTTATTCTTGGTCTAATAACTCAAATGCAGTAGAAAGTAAACAAATTAAACGGCAGGGTAATAAACAGTATAAACAAATATAGGTACGTGGTATGATCCTCCTCCGATTAGTAAACTCAAGCTCTCAATTGTCGGTCACCTTCTTAACCAGAGTGGATATGGAAAATGGTCCTCACAAGATAGATCGTCCCAACTCGAATAAGGAAAGCTCACGGATACGATGGCTTCTTGCCAAATATTGTGCACGATGTTGCCGAGGCACACAGCCCGATCCCATAAGAGTAGTTATAGAAATGCCGAGGCGTACAGCCCGATCCTATAATAATGTGTGCACTGCCGAGGGTCGAATGATATGAACCATAAATGCATCTATTAGATTGCCGAGGCGAACGGCCTGCTCCCATGAGAATATGATACTATAACGGGTCCTTGACCCCACCGATGAAGATACATGTGAGTTATGAAATTTAAAGAAGCTTTTCAATGAAAACGCACATCACGAGAGGAATTCGTGAGGGAAACACAATTGTTTTGCGACTAATCACGTAGCTCGTCAAATCTCTTACAATAGCGAGTCTATCACTCTATGCAAGCCTAGTCTCAAGTGGTAACGCAAATAAAGGAATTAAACAGGTAAGGATAACTCAAATAGTACAATTAAAGCATGGCGTAAACCTAAGTCTACCCGGACAAATCAGGAATCCTAGCATACGCACGGACACTCGTCACCCTCTAATGTGCATAGCTCCCACAACATGTAGCACATAAGAATAAAACACCTACGGGGTAAATTCCCCCACACTATGTTAGACAGGAGACTTACCTTGCCCGAAGTTCCATAATCGGCTCCAACGTCTCTCTAACTAGTCAATCGATCGTGAAAACCAATAAAAATATACTCCAACATCATATTAATCAATTTATAACAAGTCCTAACACTGTTCAAAAAGTCAATAAAGTCAAACCTCGGGCCCACGTGCCCAAATTCCAAATATTCTTGAAGAAAATTATTACCCATAACATTACGAACTCAAATACATATTTTATTTCTAACTTCACTTCCAAAATCGTGGTCAAAATCCGAAATACCAATTTCTAGGTTTTTCTCTTAAAATCCTAAAATTCCCACAAATTTTCCATGTATTTACAAGCCCAAATTCGTATATTTAACTCACAACTTGTAGAAATTACTTACCTCATGATAGACGATGAAAATGGCGCTTGAAAATCGCTCCATGGCCGTCTCTCATAGAAGAAATGAAATGAAAATGAGCCAACCCATGTACTTAACAAGGCCCTCTGCCCAGCGATCATCGCACATGCAGTCCCGCAGGTGTGGGCAAAATTCCGTTTCTGCAATTCCCTTAAGGCCTCTCCTCCTCGACATCTGCGGGCAAGCTTTCGCACCTGCGAAGGCGCACCTGTGCCCGTTCCTCCGCTTCTACGGAATTGCCTCCCCTTCCCCATATTTCTCTTCTACGACCAACAGTCCGCACCTGCAAGCTCGCAGGTGCAGTGGATTCCTCGCACCTACGGATCCAGCCAACCTCACTCCTTTCCGCTTCTACAACCCCTTTGGCCGCTTCCGCGAACTCGCACCTGCGGCCCTTTCCAGGCAGGTGCAATTGCACCAGATCTTAGCTGCCTCAGGAATTCTTCCAAGTCCAAACTCGATCTGTTTTCGATCCGATTCGCACTCGAGGCCCCCCGAAACCCCATCCAAACATACCAACACGTCTCAAAACACGATACGGACTTAGTCGAAGCCTCAAACTATGCCAAACAGCATCAAAATTACAAATTGACAATCGAAACCTTTATTTAAACTTTCAAACATTAAAACATCGCCGAACACGTCCGAATTATACTTTATCATTCCAGAATGACGCCAAACTTTACGTGCAAGTCATAAATCACGATACGAAACTATTCTAAGGCTCGGAACCCGAAACAGACATCGACAATACCAAAATTCACTTCAAATCAAACTTAAGAAATTCTAAAACCTTCAAAATGTCAATTTTGCACAACAAGCGCCGAAATGCTCCCGGGCGGTTCGATATTTACCCGAACATACGCCCAAGTCAAAAATCGTCATACGAACCTATTGGAACCTTCAAATCCCGATTCCGAGGTCGTTTACTCAAAAGTTAAACCTTGGTCAATTCCTCCAACTTAAAGCTTCCGAAATGAGAATTTCCTTCCGTAACCACTCCGAACTTCCCGAAATTCAATTCCGACCATATGTACATGTCATAAAATATGACATGAAGCTACTCGAGGCCTCAAAACGCCGAACGATATGCTACAGCTCAAAACGACTGGTCGGGTTGTTACATAAATGCAAACTACTCAAATTGTATTTTAGTTCAGATTCGAACATCATATCAGTTTGTTAGTAATAGTATTTTTTTTTTTGAAAACGACACACAATGTAAATTAAAAAAAAACATTCTAAGATATCCTTATCTTATAATCTATGTATTTGAGTTGAAAAAAATATTTGAAATCGATGAGATCAACTTCCAAATTTTTTATACTCAACAGAGATGAACAGAAGAAGAAATTCGTTGTCATCTCTTATTTCTTAGATTTTTCGTACATTGTTTTCTATATTTACTTTCTTTTATCTTATTTTTTTTTTATGTCTTTATTTCTTTTGTAACAAAAAATTAATTTATTTCGTTATAGAAGGATGATTTTTTATTAAAAATTGTCTACATAAGAAATTTATTTATATTTTTAGTCTTTGGTTAAAATTCTTTTATATTTTATTTTGGCTTTATCTAATCAACCCAAATAGGTGCTCACCCAACCACTTAAATTAAAAAATTGAAGGACGTAATTTATTTATAATCCATATATAATATATGTATAATCGTGTGTTGTCAGTATATCATCTATGTATATCAGCTATAGAAAGTAAATGATAAATCTAGCCGGATATTTATGTAAATATTTTATAAGATTTCGGTTACTTGATTTTATCCATGATATGACTTCTATTATAAGAATTTAAAAATCTCTCTACTGAAAATCAAAACTATCTTATCCTTTTATTTTTGAAATTACATTATATTTTATAAAATAATCACCTTTCGAAATAATTTATTTACATTACAAAAAATTTCACGTCATACCATTTTTTTTTTTTGAAATATTACTGTTTGTTACACTTGAAAATCGATATAGAAACTATCAATTAAAAACCAATATCCCTCTTGTTGAAATTTGAGAAAAAAAAAACATTCATTTTATTTAATGATACAAAACTAATATTTTTCAATGAATAAAATTTTATACTCTTGCAATGTTGGCTTAACTGCAGCTAAATGAATTTTTTTTTTTAACTTATACCCTTCAATTCCTATAAGGTGCTAAATTGAATTGATGAAAGCAATTGTACTGTCACGACCCAGAACAATCAACTTAATTATTCATTATAGTATTTTTGAAATCATAATTTTCATTAATTAAATAGTATGAAATAGAATTTACAAGGTAAATGGTAATATTTACACGAACTACAATAATGAACAACCCGTAGGAACCCTCAAAATCCGGTGTCACAAGTGCATGAGCATCAACTAGTAAATATGATAAAATACAACATATGTCTAGAATACAAATTAGGCAGGAGAATATAAATAACTCTGGTGGAGACTCTGCAGGCTACAGATCGTAACATTAAATGCAACTCACTGCAACGTCCCCGCAATAGTTGCGCCTCTGCGCCCAAAAGACCACCAGACATATATGTACCTGCACAAAAAGTGCAGCAAGTGTAGCATGAGTACGTAAATCAATGCATACCCAGTAAATATCTAGCCTAACCCTAGAGAAGTAGTGACAAGGTATCAATATCGACACTTATTAGTGGTCCAATAAGACAGATACAGTAGAAGTAAACATGTGTGAGTCAGAGTAAATAAATGAAATAACAAGTATAAACACGTGGTACAATTCTCCTCTCAACAATAACTCAAACTCTCAGCTAGTAGTTACCTCCTCAATCGGAGTATATATAATGGACTTCGCTAGATAGGCTGTCACAGTTCAAATCAGGAAAACTCGCAGATATACTAGCTTCTTGTCAATTATTACGCACGATGTCATAAGAGTATTTTATAGGAATGCCGAGGCTTATGGCCCGCTCCCATCATGATATGTGTACTGCCGAGAGTCGAACGACGCAAACCATAGATACATCTATTATATTGCCGAGGCGAATGGCCCACTCCCATGAGAGTGTGATACATAATCCTGCCGAGGCGTACGGCCCAACCCCATCATAATGTGCGCACTGCCGAGGGTCGAACGGCACGAACCAGAGATGTATCTATTACACTGTCGAGGCGAACGCCCAAACCCATTAGAATAAGAATCTTTAACGGGTCCTTGACCCTCCTCACGAAAGCATGTGAGTTATATATTTTAAGGGAAACCTTTCAATGAAAACGCATAACGCGTAAGAAATTCGTAAGAGGAGTACAATTATTTCGCGGAGAATCATGAAGCCCGTCGAATCTCTACCATATCAAGTCTATCACTCTACGCAAGCCTAGTCTCAAGTCATAATGTAAAATAAAGGAATTTAATAGGAAAGGGACAACTCAAGTAGTACAACTATAGTATGGTGTGAACCTAAGTCTACCCGGACAATAACATGAATTTAGCTACGTACGGACTCTCGTCACCTTGTGAGTACGTAGCCCCTGCAACAAGTAGAACATATCAAATACATAACCTTGGGGTAGTTTCCCCCTCACAAAGTTAGACAGGAGACATACCTCGCTCCGAAGTTCCATGACCGGCTCCAAGGCCTTTTTAACACCTCAAACCGATGTCCGTCGATCCAAACTAGTCAAACAATGTGGAAACCAGTCAAAATATACTCTAATACCCATAATTAATTAATTTAAACAATTCCCAACTCCGCTCGAAAAGTCGATAAAGTCAACCCTCGAGCTCACGTGCCCAGATTCCGAAATTTCGCGAAGATAAACTTTACCCATAACATTACAAACCCAAATATATGATTTATTTCCAATTCCATGACCAATTTCGTGATAAAAGTCCAAAAATACAAATTTTTAGAATTTCTAACAAAATCCCAAATTTCTACTAATTTTAATGTTCAAATCCACATATAAATCATGTATTTAACTCAAAATATGTGGGAATTACTTACCTCATGAATGTTGACAAAATAGCCTCCAAAATCGCCCCACGGTCGGCTCCAATGAGAGAAAAGAGGTGAAATGAGCCAAAACCCGATTTGGCTAACTTATACATTCTGCCAGGGCAACCTTCACATCTACGAAGCCAAAGGCTGCTTTTGCAGCACCAAGTCTGCTTCTGCGGAAAACACTGGAGGCCTCCCCTTCGCACCTGCGGACAAGGTCCCATTCCTGCGACATCATAGGTGCACAAATCCCCCTCACTCTTGCGCTCCACTCCGCTTCCGCATTCCAGGAAGCCGCATCTGCGAAAAACATCATTGCACCTGCGAACCCAGTCCAACCCGGCCCAGGTCTCTTGTGCAAGACACTGCCCTGCTACTGCGACATTGCACTTCAAACCAAACTTATGAAATTCTAAAACTTTCAAAAATGCCAACTTTCCATAATAGGCGCTGAAATGCTCCCGGGTGATCTGATACTCAATCCAAACATACGCCCAAGTCCGGAATCATCATACGAACCTATTGGAACCTTCAAATCCCGATTCCGAGGTCGTTTACTCAAAATTCAAACCTTAGCCAATTCTTCCAACTTAAAACTTCTGAAATTAGAATTTTCTTTCCAAATCAACTCCGAACTTCCCCGAGTTCAATTCCGACCACACGTACAAGTCATAATACCTGAAGTGTAGCTACTCAACGCCTCAAACCGCTGAACGACGCGCTAGAGCTCAAAACGGCCTCTCGGGTCATTACGTTCTCCCTCACATAAACATACGATCGTCCTCGAACGTGTTAAGGACTACTCCGGAGTTGTCCATACTCACTGTTTAACACCTCGTGCACCCACTCGTGCCACCACAATCTAGTTGAACACATTAGCTCGAGTCAGACTAAAGATCCTCCCTTTTATTTTGTCAATAAGCCTTAGAACCAAATTCCAACCTCCGAATTTCTCTACAAGTCCTTATTCTAACATACGAACACCATATCAATCACCACACACTATACCAAAACATGATCATGCACCTATACTGAAATCACACCATGCACCACATAAGTCGGTTGCCCATAATAACATCCTCCGACCACAGTAGCTGAAATTTCACGAATCTGATGCCCGTAATACGCCTCATGACGCATATAAGTCTTGTTCCATTTCTCAAAAACTACCACAGCGGAGGAGATGTATAGAAACTAATAACTACCTACCAAATCAACAACTCATGGAGTCTCTCCTTCTGATAAGAACCAGTACCTCATTCTAAACTGAATAACGATATTTTCTCTTTAATGTACCTTATATAAATCTGATTGCACTAATTTCAGGTCCAATAATCTCGTCTCACCCAGTACAAACTGCTCAGGCAATGAGTCACCTCAACTACTGACCAAGATCTTATGCAGCACCATCAAGGGGCCAACAAGTCACCTCTCAAATATAAATCATAAGGAAGAACGAATTCTGACAGGGAATTACCTAGCCTGCGTAACGAATAAAATGGCCGAATAGATGCTATGAACCTACCTCAGGGATGAAAAACAAGACACACAAAATAAGTGTAAGGAACTATGCTCAATATCTTGCTGTTGCGCCGTGCAACCCGATCTAACATGACTTTGTTGCGGCGTGCAACCCGATCCAAACATGACAATGTTGTTGCGTGCAACCCGATCCATGTAACATGTCCATGGCGGCGTGCCACCCGATCTAAACAATATACCTGTGGCAGCGTGTCACCCGATCCGCACATAACAATCAAGAAGAAAACACACACATCAAGCTGCAACGCTTATACTTACGAAATGCCCGAATATCGACCACAAGCATGCCAAGTACATAATACAAATCCCGAGGAGACGAATAGCGCCACACACTACGAAACCCAAGCACAACTAAGGTGCAATAAATGGCCTGCATCTCGAGAGCCATCCTGCTCACATAACACCACAAGCTACATGAGGCCTCAACACATGTGCGAATAATCAAGTTGTCTCACAACCCACATGGCACAATAGAGATTACAAAGGATAGCTGACGACGGGGATAACATCCAATGCCCGACGACTCCTCCGTAAGCACTACTAAGACGAACGAACACATCCAACCTGACATAAGGCACACACTCACATTAGACCCACCAATGACCTCAAACCGATTCTGGTCATACCATACTAGGCCAATGACTTTCCAAGGATCCACAATGGCCCCATTCATGACACACAGGAGTTAGCCGTCCACTACTGACCAAAATCTCATAGTTAACAATCAAAGGAATAGAGCACCTTCCAGGCAAACGCTCTCACATTAACGATAGTACCAAAAATCTCCGTACTTGGTTTCAATATTTGAAAATCAAGTGACTAACATGTCACAATTATACAAATCTCCCCGTGGGGTACGCTCCCACGACCTTCCGCACCAGGTAGCAAAGTCTGCACCTCCATACCACCAATCGTACTAATCTGTAAAGCAATTCAAGAACCCGAAAATCAATACACAATGCCCCTCCCTCATAACACTATTCTCAAGTGACACTAAAGAAAATGCTAGCTTACTCTGAACATCTGAATTCACCCCTGCTCATCTTAGCTCGTGACGTTCTTGTCGCCACCGAACCGCAACCTTGATCCTCAACTTTCAAATCCCCATGCCGCCCACTGCACCTATCATGCTGCTACGCATTAATACAAGTATTCACCAAAACCCTTGAACTACTAGTGGAATAAACACTTCATTGGCTAGAAACCTTTCACTTAGCTCATTTCAAAAGAACCAATGCAACATGCAACTGAATTCCCAAACCGCAGAAAATACAAAACCTCAAGTCGTGATCTAAACTGTCATGAGCTTCCGAAATCCATTTACACAACAAAGCCATTTGAATCAAATACCTCCCAAATCAATCAAGTTATGGTGGCTGTCAGGCCCGCACGTACAACCACAAACCACATGTATAACTTCACACACCGAACAATTGATCATTGCCACAATCATGCAGATTCAACCATTACTAATCGACCCAACTTCTTCCAATTCACTCTCGACTTGCCTTAAAAATAATAATAGCTCCATTCACAACATAACAAACTCTATCTGCACTTATCCCGATTGACCCGAATCGCGAGACCACATCGTCTCAATACCCGTGAACCACCTCATACCCTTCTCTAGCGCACAATAGCATCTCCAACTAGTACATCCATTCTGCTAGACTTTCCATGAGTCCGAAGCTATTTGTTCCTTTACTCCAATACTGCACCGCATACCCGACGATGACATAGAACATTCCAAGTT
Organism: Nicotiana obtusifolia; assembly: GCA_002018475.1. Lineage (NCBI taxonomy): Eukaryota > Viridiplantae > Streptophyta > Magnoliopsida > Solanales > Solanaceae > Nicotiana > Nicotiana obtusifolia. The sequence continues at coordinate 298,909 of MCJB01032655.1, read as the reverse complement.
CCGTTCGCCATCCACTGTGAAAACTTGGTCCTTAACCATACAACAGACCTAAAATCCTTAGGCACTGCACTTTAATTCTTGAACCCACTAGGACCGTTGTTAGGAGTCACCCAATCTGACCTGATCCCGAATATAACCAAACTCTAACGCTCTGCTAGCACATGAACACCCTTTCAAAGAAGCAACCGGGTGAATTCTTTTCCTCATACATCACATCCACAAAGCATAAACTCTGAGTCTTCCCTAAACTTGCACATGAATCAATAAGGCGGAATATAACACACATTCATCAATTTCTCTACTCAATTTACTCCTGATGTTTCCTTTTCTTAGTCATAAATGATCCACCAATGCACCGATAACCAGAAGCTGCACAAGAAAATAACCACATGATCCAATCGTAGACGGTGGGCTCCCTTACTTAGCTTTAATCTACCATCACATAATATAGAGCCCACAATGATTCCTCCTTCTCGATTACTATGATCTCGAACCGTCAACCCGCCAAATTTCTTGTAGTCTCTTGTTAAACTTTTCTTGAACATTTTGAATTATTAGCCTAAATCTTATATTCGACCTTTTGCCAGGTAGTAAGTAGAACTCTTCGCAGAAACCTCATCCAAATCACGTAACCGCTAACCTATTCGTAGGAGATAACCCATATATGGTATTCTATGCCGACATCTTCCAATGACGCTGCACCGAGTACAATTACCACGAGCTCAGTAAAACCTCCTAAGTCCATGCCCGTCCACCAGCTGTACCAGTCTGTTCCTTCCCCGTTGACATCAACTGAAAGTTCAACAATACCTTCCAAACCCAAAGTCATGTTGCATCCGAAATGATAATGAAGTTTTTCACACCCCTCTTTATTTCAAGCAAACTCCTTTCTGCTATATTCAATCTTTCTCCGTACCGTAGCCACCATCCCAAATATAATCCGTAGACCTAGTCACTTTTCCACCACGATTCCCTAACCGCTCTAATCTTTCTCAAAGCACATGGCTATCCTACCACAGAATCTACATGCTACTCTGCCACTCCCACTTCAGTCAAACCATCTCCTTTAAGCAACTTCTCACCTCCGCTTTTCATACTTGGCCTGGTAGTAGTTCAACCACCATGAGACACCTCCCACCATGTCCTTCCTCATCCTTCGCTGCCCAAATGCTACCTCATATCAAAACCCTTCTATGTAGCACCTGAACTAATAAATTGCTACCAACTCTAAGCCTCCTCAAAGACCATCTTTCTTGAGCCATCAGCATTAGGAACACCAACTTGTTTCTGAAATCGCTACACACCGCCATCTCTGACAACCACTTCTCAGGCACCATTTCACCATACCCTGCCCCAAAGGCAAATCAAAGAAGACCATAATACTGGCAAACCTTAATACATTCAAACAAGGAAAATGATACCACATTACAAATAAGAATTCCACCACGCTCGGATATATAAAGTCTCGTTACTCCATCAACCAAAACCTGAACATCCATAGTCTGATTACCTTTTTTTTTTGCTGGAATTAAATGTTGAACCTCTAAATCATGCGCTGAGAAATCCTCCTTTCAAGTCATTCACTCCCTCAACACAAAAACAAGCACCCTACTATTATACCAACACCGTGCGATAACAACGCATGAACATCATAGCAATATGTTCATAGCCAAAACCATCGAAACTATAGATACCAAGCTGAAACGACATCCTTCCACAAGGAGACGATAACAGCCTACTCGAATATGCAAGGAAAACATCCGGCACCACGTCTGCAGTACAACTACAACTCCTTGATGCCCAAGGGATAACAAGCACTTCACGTCGCAGAAGATTGAGTAGGTACGAAATAAAAGCATAAGCCTCAAAAGAATCAAATCGTACGATGAGGAATCAAGAAGAGAAGTGCTCCTAACAGCCTTGTAGCTCTTGAAAATAAGTACACACGTCTCCGTGCCGATCCGGAAGACTCTACTAGACTTGCTCATGACTTGTGAAACCTAAGTGAACCGAACGCTCTGATACCAAGCTGTCACGACCCAAAATCCATTAGAGGCCGTGATGGCGCCTAACATCGCCGTCAGGCAAGCCAACGGTGATTGATCAACTTAATTACTCATTTTAGTATTTTGAAATCATAATTTTCATTAGTTAAATAGTATGAAATAGAATTTACAGGGTAAATGGTAATATTTACACGACCTGGTGTCACAAGTGCATGCGCATAAACTAGTAAATATGATAAAATACAACATCTGTATGGAATACAATTAGACAGGAGAATATAAATAACTCTGATGAAGACTCTACAGGCTACGGATCGTAACATGAAATGTAGCTCACAGTAAAGTCCTCGCAATAGCCACACCTCTGAACCCAAAAGACCACCAGACATATATGCAACTGCACAAAAAGTGCAACAAGTGTAGCATGGGTACGTAAATCAACGCGTACCCAGTAAGTATCTAGCCTAACCCCATAGAAGTAGTGACGAGAGGTCGACATTAACACTTACTAGTGGTCCAATAAGACAGATACAACAGAATTAAACAGGTGTGAGTCAGAGTAAATAAACGAAATAACAAGTAAAATACGTGGTACAATTCTCCTCTCAGCAATAAGTCAAATTCTCAGCTAGTAGTTACCTCCTCAATCGGAGTATATATAATAGACCTCGCTAGATAGGTCGTCACATTTCAAATCTGGAAAACTCACAGATATATTGGCTTCTTGTCAATTATTACGCACGATTTCATAAGAGTATTTAATAAGAATGTCGAGGCATAAGACCCGATCCCATCATGATAAGTGCACTGCTGAGGGTCGAACAGCACGAACTATAGATACATCTATTGTATTGCCGAGGCGAACGGCCCGCTCCCATGAGAGTGTGATACATAATCATGTCGAGGCGTACGGCCCGATCCCATCATAATATGCGCACTGCCGAGGGTCGAACGACACGAACCATAGATGTATCAATTATCGAGGTGAACAGCCGGATCCCATTAGCATAAGAAGCTTTAACAGGTCTATATTTTAAGGGAAACCTTTTGATGAAAATGCATAACGCGGAAGAAATTCGTAAGAGGAGTACAATTATTTCGCGGCAAATCATGAAGCACGTCGAATCTCTACCATAGCAAGTCTATCACTCTATGCAAGCCTAGTCTCAAGTCGTAATGTAAAATAAAGGAATTTAATATGCAAGGGACAGCTCGAATCGCACATCAATCACATAGTGTGAACCTAAGTCTACCCGGATAATAACATAAATTTAGCTACGTACGGACTCTCATCACCTCATGCGTACGTAGTTCTTGCAACAAGTAGCACATACCAAATATATTACCTAGGGGTAGTTTCTCTCTCATAGAGTTAGACAGGAGACTTACCTCGCTCCAAAGTTCCATAACCGACTCCAAACTCTCTCTAACGCCTCAAACCGATATCCGTCGATCCAAAACTAGTCAAACAGTGTGGAAACCAATCAAAATATACTGTAATACCCATATTTAGTCCATTTAAACAATTTCTAACTCCGCTCGAAAAGTTGATAAAGTCAACCCTCGGGCCCACATACTCGGATTCCGAAATTTCTCGAAGATAAACTTTACCCATAATATTGCTAATCCAGATATACGATTTATTTTCAATTCCATGACTAATTTCGTGGTAAAAATCCAAAAATACCAAGTTCTAGGTTTGCTACAAAAATCCTAAATTTCTACTAATTTCCTTGTTCAAATCCACATATAAATCATGTATTTAACTCACAATATGTGAGAATTACATACCTCATGAAGGATGAAAAAGACGGCACTCCAAAAATCGCCCCCAAGGCCGGCTCCAATGTGAGAAGGTGAAATGAGCCAAAACCCGATTTGGCTAACTTATACATTCTACCCAGGCGACCTTTGCATCTGCGAAGCCAAAGGCTGCTTCTACGGCGTCGCTTCTGCAGCACCAAGTCCGCTTCTGCGGAAAACACTAGAGGCCACCCCTTCGCACCTGCGGACAGGGTCCCGCTCCTGCGACATCACAGGCGCAGATCCCCCTTGCTCCTACACTCCAATCCGCTTCTGCGCTCCAGGAAGACGCATATCCGCCATCGATGATGCGGAAAAAGTTTCGCACCTGCGGCTACTGCCCAGCTCGCCCCGGACCGCTTATGCAGCTTAATTCCGCTTTCGTGATCATGCAGGTGCGGAAAACATCATCGCAGAATGACGCCAAACTTTACGTGCAAGTAAAAAACACGATACAAACCTATTCCAAACTCGACACTCCAAATGGATATCGATAACATAAAAATCCACTTCAAACCAAACTTATGAAATTCTAAAACTTTATAAAATGCCAACTTTCCATAATAGGCATCCGAAATGCTCCCGGGAGATCTGGTACTCAATCGAACATACACCCAAGTCTGAAATCATCATACAAACCTATTGAAACCTTCAAATCCGGATTCCGATGTCGTTTACTCAATAGTTAAATCTTAGCCAATTCTTCCAACTTAAAATCTTCCGAAATTAGAATTTCTTTCCAGATTAACTCCAAACTTCCCAGAGTTCAATTCCGATCACACGTACAAGTCATAATACCTGAAGTAAAGCTGCTCAAGGTGTCAAATATCTTAACAATGCGCTAGAGCGCAAAACGACCGGTCAGGTCGTTACATGCATAACCAACATTTTGTTATTTGTTTGATGTCCATTTATACAAATTAACTCTTCAACAAACATTCTTCAAAAAGAAAAATAAAAAATAAACTTTTTTTTGAATATTAACAGATTTTTGTGATCTTTCTTTCTCTAGCATGTAGGTTTACTTTTAACGACCCGACTGGTCGTTTTACGCTGTAGCGCGACGTTCGACACTTTGAGGCCTTGAGTAGCTTCTCTCCAGGTATTATGACTACGCGTGGTCGGAATTGAATTTTGGGAAGTTCGCAGTTGATTTAAAAAGAAAATTCTAATCTCGGAAGCTTTAAGTTGGAAGAATTTAGTAAGGTTTGACTTTTAAGTAAACGACCTCGGAATCAGGATTTGAAGGTTCCAATAGGTTCGTGTGCTGATCTCGGACTTGGGCATATGTTGGGATTGAGCATCGGATCACACGGGAGCATTTCAACGTTTATTGTGAAAAGTTAATATTTTGAAAGTTTAAGAATTTTTTGTGTTTGGGTTGAAGTGGATATTGATGTTATCGATGTCGATTTGGAATTCTGAGCCCGGGAATAGTTCTGTATGGTGATTTTGGTCTTAATAGCGTGTCTGGACGTTGATTTAGATGTCCGTAGATCGTTTCGGCGTTAATTGGCGAAGTTGGGAAGTTGGAAGATTTTGAAAAGTTTGACCAGGAGTGGACTCTTTGGATATCAGGGTCGGATTCCGATTCCGGAAGTAGGAGTAGGTCCGTAATGTCAAATATAACTTGTGTGCAAATTTTGAGGTCAATCGGACTTGATTCGATTGGTTTCGGCGTCGAATGTAGAAGTTTGAAGTTCTAAAGTTCACTAAGCTTGGATTGGGGTGTGATTCATGGTTTTAGCGTTGTTTGATGTGATTTGAGGCCTTGAGCAAATCACGAGAGGGCTTACGAGCAAATCACTAAGCATTGTTTGATGGTTTTAGCATTGTTTGATGTGATAGTGTTATTTGATGTGATTGGAGTGATTGGACGAGGTCCCGAGGGCCTCGGGTGTGATTCAGGGTGGTTTTGGACCAAGTTTGGGTGTATTGATGCTGCTGGTTGTTGGTGCTGGGTGTCGTGCTTCTCGATCACGAGTTGGGCTTACGAGAAGGCGAAGAAGGATTTTCGGATTGTTGGGAAATGTGCATCACGAACGCGACGAGGAGGTCGTGAACGCAGAGAAGACACTTGGTTACCCTTCGTGAACGCGACAGGGAGTTGCGAATGATTAGAAGGATGGGGGGTGGGGGACCTGGAGCCGGTTAGCTTTCTCCAACGCGGAGCTATTACCCCGAACGTGAAGCAGTAGGATCTGGAGGCATTGCGAACGCGACATAGGAGAAGCGAACTCGAAAAGGAAATTTTTGAGGCAGTGATTTAAGCCTTCGCGATAGCGAAGATGCTCCCGCAATCGCATGAAGGGCGGGCTTGGGCAGAATGGTTTTAAATTGGGGTTTTTGCCCATTTCACCCATTTTCCACTTGGTTGTGCGATGGAGAGCTTCAAGGGGAGATTTTGATCATCTATGTCAAGGTAAGTGATTCCCGCACATTGTGAGTTAAATACATGGTGTATATAAGGATTTAAACATAGAAATTGTATAAAATAATGGGATTATGAAGAAAACCTAAAAATTAGTATTTTTGAAATTTGACCACGAAATTGGGCATGGAATTGGGAACAAATTATATATTTGAGTTCGTGGTGTTATGGGTAAAGTTTATCTTCAAAAAGTTTTGAAATCGGGGCACGTGGTCCGAAGCGGAGTTGGGAATTATTTTAAATTGTTAAATTGCAAGCATTGGAGTATATGTTGATTGATTTGTGCATTATCTGACTAGTTTCGAATCGTTTGTCCTTAAATTGAAGAGTTAAAGAGGCATTAGAGCCGGTTATGGAATTTCGGAGCAAGGTAACTCTTCTGTCTAACTCTGTGAGGAGGAAACTACCCCTAGATGATGTAATTGTTGTGTGCTACTAGTTGTGGGTGCTACGTACGCTCGAGGTGACGAGAGTCAGTACATAGCTAAAGCATGTTATGTCCGGGTAGACTTAGAGTTTTATGATGTAGTATTTAAATTACGTGAACTTATTCTGCTGGCTTAATTAATTGAAATTATTATTGAACTTGATTAGAAATTACATACATCTTAGGACAAGTCTTATCGCCTTGAGTTATTGGCTAGTTATTTGAAAAACGGTAAAGATTATGTTCACTTTGTGCTCATGTACTATATTGTAAGCACGTGTCTCGTGATTCGATAACTTCCTTCCTTTCTTGTGGAGTGGGCCGAATGCCTCGGTAGTATATAGATGCATCTATGGATCATGCCGCACGTCCCTCAGCAGGGTACACATTATTCTGGATCGGGCCGAACGACCTCGGCAGAATCGTGCGTTATATCGCTAGTAGTCCGAATGCTCTCGAGATAAACCTTCCACTAATGCCCGGCACTTTATGGAAATTCTGATGTTTTTGGTATTGACACTTGATATTTTCTGAACTATTAAGGTAGAATACAAGATTGAGAAATTTATACTTTAAAGGAAATAGTTGGAAAATTATGAAATTACAAACTTACTCCACTATTACTGTGCACTTCATATCTATTATGAATTATCATGTTATTTATTTGGACCTCTACTAAGTGTCGATGTCGGCCCCTCGTCACTACTTCTCCGGAGTTAGGCTAGATACTTACTCGGTACGTGTTGATTTACGTACTCTACTGCACTTCTGCACTAAATATGCAGGGTCTGACAGGTTCATTTGGAGACCATCTTGGCGTGCAGGCGCATCAGTTGAGGAGACTTTATGTGAGCTGCAACCCAGGCTATGCATCGTAGTCCACTGAGTCTACATCATACTATTTATTTTATCCTATCTTATTTACCTTCTGGACAGATGTTGTATTGTTGTTGTACTTTTTAGAAAAGGCTCACGCACTCGTTATACCAAGTTTTGGGGGGTTACTTTAGGTTATTCATTATTATGGTTCGCGTAAATATTTTCATTTACTCTGAAAATTCTATTTTATACTGTTCAATTAAGGGAAATGATGATTTCAAAATACTGAAATGAGTAATTAAAATGGTAAATCACCGTTGGCTTGTCTGACGGCGGCGTTAAGCGCCATCATGACCTATAGTGGATTTTGGGTCGTGATAGCTTGGTATCAAAGCGTTAGGTTCAGATAGGTCTCATGAGTCATGAGAAAGTCTAGTAGAGTCTTGCAGATCGGTAAGGAGATATATGTACTTATCTTCGAGAGGCTACAGGGTTGTTAGGAGAACTTCTCTTCTTGATTCCTCATCGTGCGGTTTGATTTCTTTGAGGCTTATGCCTTTATTTCCTTCCTACTCAATCTTACGCGACATGAAGCGCTTGTTATCACTTGAACGTCGAGCATTTGTAGTGGTACTACAGACGTGGTGCAGGATGTTTTTTCCCTGCATATTCGGGCAGTCTCTTATCGTCGCCTTGCGGAAGGATGTTCTTTTGTTCTAGCTTAGTATCGATATTCCCTATGGTTTCAAGGCTGTGCACCGATGGCTATGATGTCTATGCGTTGTTATCGTGCAATGTTGGTGTGATGGTAGGATGCTTATTTATGTATCGAGGCAGTGAATGACTTGAAAGGAGGATTTCTCAGTGCGTGGGTTAGAGGTTCGGCATTTAATTCCAGCGGAGGAAAGGTAATCAGACTATGGATGTTCAGGCTTTGGTTGATGGAGTAACAAGCCTTGATATTTTCGAGCGTGGTGGAATTCTCATTTGTGATGTGGTATCGTTGTCTATGTTGAAACGCGTTAAGGTTCGCCTTATGTTATGGTCTTCCTTCATTTTGCCTTCGGGGCAGGGTGTTGTGAAATGGTACCTGAGTGGCGGGTGTCAGAGATAGCAGTGTGCAGCGGTTCAGAATAGAATCAGTGTTTCTAATGTTAATGGCTCGAGAAAGATGATCTTCCAGGAGGTTTAGAGTTGGAAGATATTTATTAGTTCAGGCGCTATAGGGATGGATTTTGATTTGATGCAACATTTGGGCGGCGAAGCATAAGGAGGGATGTGGCGGGAGGTGTGTCGTGGTGGAAGGATTAGTAGCAGGCGAAGTATGAAAAGCGGAGGTCGAGAAGTTGCTTAGAGGAGATGGTTTGACCGAAGTGGGAGTCTCAGAGTATCATATGGATTCGGTGGTAGGATAGCCACACACCTTAAGGAAGATTAGAGCGATTTGGTAGGCATGGTGGAAAGTGACTAGGTCTACGTATTGTATTTGGGATGGCAGCTACTGTATTGAGGAGTATTGAATATGGCATATAGGAGTTTGCTTGAAATAAAGAGGGGTGCGAAAACTTGATTATCGTCGGGATACATTATGACTTCGAGTTGGAATTTATTGTCGCACTTTTAGTTGATGTCAGTGGGGAGTGAACAGACTTGTACAACTGGTGGATGAGCATGAGCTCATGAGGGTTTTACTGATTTTGTGGTGGTTGTACCCAGTGCAGCATCATTTGGGAGATATCGGTATGGAATTCCACAAGGGGGGGCTATCTCCTGTGGACAGGTCTATGGTTGTATGATTTTGATGAAGTTTCTACGAAGAGTTCTGCTTTCTATCCAGCGGGAGGTCGAATAGGAAATTGTGGAAAATAATTCGAGATGTTTTATGAGAAGTGTAACAGGAGGTTTCGAGAATTTAGCAGGTTAACAGTGCAAGATCATAGTGATTGAGAAAGAGGAATCTTTGTGGGTTCTAGATTTATGTTATTGTAGCTTAAGCCTAAGTAGGGGAGCCCCACCATCTACGATCGTATAGAGTAGTTGTCTGCTTGTCCAGCTTCTGGTTATCGGTGCATTGGTGGAGTATTTATGACTAAAGAAAGAAAACATCAGGGGCAATTCAAGCAAAGGATTTGATGAATGTGTTCTATATTTGGCCTTATCGATTCATGTTGAGATTTTTGAGAAGACTCAGAGTTTATGCTTCTGGTAGATGTGAGGTACAAGGGAAAATAATTCATCTGGTTGCTTCTTTGGGAGTGTTCATGTGCTGACAGCGCGCTAGAGTTGGCATATATTCGGGACCAAGTCAGAGTGGGTGACTCTCAACAGTGGTTCTAATGGGTTCATTATGTGGTTGGAGATTGGGATTTTACCGTAGAGTGTGCAAAATACTTGGGGAATTTTTCTACGTTACCATCGGGTCTGCGGGGCAGTATCAGATGAATGGGAAAAATAGCTTCGGATTCACAGAAGGTCCTTCAGAATTGGTATACCAGATGGAGATGTTATTGTGCGCATAAGGAGAGTGTAAGATGGTTGATGAGTATTGAGACGATGTGGGATGAGAGCGGATTTAGTTCGTTATGTTTTTGAATGGAGCTGCTATTATTCTAAGGCAAGTCAAGAGTGAATCGGAAGAAGTTGGACGACTATAATGGTTGAATCAGCCTTATTGTGGCAGTGATCAGTTCCTTCAGCATGTGGAGTTATACATGTGGTTTGTGGTTGTACGTGCGAGCTCGATAGCCAGCACAACTTGGTTGATTTGGGGAGGTAATTGATTCTAGTGGCATCATTATGTGTAGATGGATTTCCGAAAGAGCCATGGTGGTTTAGACCACGACTTAAGGATTGTAATTTTTCTGCGGTTTGGGAATTCAATTGCGTGTTGCGTTGGTTCTTCTGAAATGAGCTAAGTGAAAAGTCTTCTAGCCAATGAAATTTTTATTCTACAGGTAATTCAGGGATTATGATGAATTCTGGTATTCTCGCGTAGCAGTATGATAGGTGCAGTAAGCGGCATGGGAATTTGAAAGTTAAAGAATCAAGGTTGCGATTTGGTGTTGACAAGAATGTCACGAGCTCGGATGAGCAGCGGAAAATTCAGACGTTCAGAGTAAGCTGGCATTTTCTTTAGTGTCACCTGAGAACGACGTTTTGTGTAAGAGGCTTTTTGTATTGATATGCAGATTCTTGATTTGCTTTACAGAACTAGAACGGTTGGTGGTATGGATGTGCGGACTTTGCTAGCTGAGCGGAAGGTTTTGGGAGTGTGCCCTATGAGGAAATTTTATAAGTGACACATATTAGTCATTTGGCTGTGAAAGATTAAAACCAAGTATGGAAAGTATTGGTAATATCACAATGTGAGAGTTTATACTTGAGAGGTGTTCTATTCCTTGGGTTGTGGACTGTGTGAGTTTGTTCCAGATTGGGCGGCTCTTCTTGTGTGTCATAGAAAAGGTTATTGTGGAACCTTGAAAGGTTATTAGCCCAGTACGGTATGATCGGAATCGGCTTAAGGTCTGTTGATGGGTCTAATGTGAATGTGTTCTCTACGTCAGGTCAGATGTGTTTATTCAGCATAGCGTTGCTTATGGAGGAGTCTTCGGACATTGGATGTTATTCCCTTTGTCAGGATTATATGAGCATGATGGCTCTTGAGATGAAGGTCATTTATTGCACCTTAGTTGTGCTTGGGTTTCGTAGCATGTGGCGCTATCCGTCTCCCCAGGGTTGTATCTTTGCACTTGGCGCGTTTGTGGTTGATATTCGGTATATCGTAGGTATAGCCATTTTTGCTTGATGGGTATTCCCTTATTTATTGTTATGTGAGGATCGGGTGGCACGCCGCCGCGGGTATGTTGTTTGGATCGGGTTGCACGCTGCAACGGTACCATATGTGGATCGGGTTACACGCCGCAACAGTGAGATGTTGAGTACGAATTCATATACTTATTTCTATGTATTTTGTTTTCCATTCTATGAGAAGGGTTCATAGCGTCTATGCGGCCATTTTATTCGTTGTGCGGGCTGGGAAGTTCCTTATCAAAGTTCATTTTTCCTTATATATCATATTCATGTTGTGAGTTGTCGACGCATTGATGGCACCGTATGGGATCTGGGTCAATGTTTGAGATGGCTTATTTCCTGAGCAGCTTGTACTGGGTGAGACGAGGATCTTGGGCCTGAAATCAATGCAAGCAGGTCTATATAAATTATATTAAAGAACAAATCTCGTTATTCAATTTAGAATGAGGTAATGGTTCCTATCAGGAGGAGAGACTCTAGGATTTGTTGATTCGACAGGTGGTTATGAGTTTCTACACATCTCTTATGTCGTGGAAGTATTGGGAGGATTGAAAATCGGGCTTATATGTGTTATGAGGTATGCTTCGGGCGCCGGGTCAGTGAAATTTTATCATCTATGTCAAGGTAAGTGATTCCCGCACATTGTGAGTTAAATACATAATGTATATAAGGATTTAAACATAGAAATTATGGAAAATAATGGGATTTTGAAGAAAACCTAAAAATTGGTATTTTGGGATTTTGACCACGAAATTTGACATGGAATGGGAACAAATTATATATTTGAGTTCGTGGTGTTATGGGTAAAGTTTATCTTCGAAAATATTTGGAATCCGGGCACATGGGCCTGAGGATTGACTTTATTGACTTTTCGAGCGGAGTTGGGGATTATTATAAATTGTTAAAAAATGCAAGCGTTGGAGTATATATTGAGTGATTTGTGCGTTGTTTGACTAGTCTCGAATCGTTTGGCCTTAAATTGAAGAGTTAGAGAGGCGTTGGAGCCGGATATGGAACTTCGGAGCAAGGTAAGTCTCTTGTGAAACTCTGTGAGAGGGAAACTACCCCTAGGTGATGTAATTATTGTGTGCTACTAGTTGTAGATGCTACGTACGCACGAAGTGATGAGAGTCCGTACGTAGCTAAAGCATGTTATGTCCGGGTAGACTTAGGATTTTATCATGCAGTATTTGAATTACTTGAACTTATTCTGCTGACTTAGTTAATTGAAATTATTATTGAACTTGATTTAGAAATTACATATATCTTAGGCCAAGCCTTATCACCTTGAGTTATTTGAGAAACGGTAAAGATTATGTTCACTTTGTGCTCATGTACTGTATTGTAAGCATTTGTCTCGGGATTCGATAACTTCCTTCCTTTCTTGTGGATCGGGCTGAACACCTCGGCCGTATGTAGATGCATCTACAGATCGTGTCGCATGTCCCTCGGCAAAATGGTGCGTTATATCGCTAGTAATCTGAATATTAACAAGATAAACCTTCCACTGATGCCCCACACTTTATGGCACTCCTTATTTATTTGGTATTGACACTTGGCATTTTCTGAACTATTAAGGTAGAATACAAGATCGAGAAATTTGTACTTTAAAGGAAATAGTTGGAAAATTATGAAATCACAGACTTACTCCACTATTGCAGTGCACTTCTTATCTGTTATGAGTTATCATGTTATTTATTTGGACCTCTAGTAAGTATCGATGTCGGCCCCTCGTCTCTACTTCTCTAGGATTAGGCTAGATACTTACTGGGTACGCGTTGATTTACGTACTCATGCTGCACCTCTGCACTAAATGTGTAGTATCTGACAGGCTCATTTGGAGAACATCTTGGCGTGCAGGCGCATCTGTTGAAGACACTTTATGTGAGTTGCAACCCAGGCTACACATCGCATTCCATCAATTCTCCATCATACTATTTATTTTATTTAGTCTTATTTACCTTCTGGACAGATGTTGTATTGTTGTTGTACTTCCTAGAAAAGGCTCATGCGCTCGTGACACTAGGTCTTGGGGGTTCCTTCAGGTTATTTATTATTATGGTTCGCGTAAATATTTTTGTTTACTCTGTAAATTCTATTTTGTACTATTCAATTAAGGAAAATGATGATTTCAAAATACTGAAATGAGTAATTAAATTGGTAAATCACCGTTGGCTTGCCTAACGGCGGCGTTCGGCGTCATCACGACCTATAGTGGATTTTGGGTCATGACAATTATATATGTAAGTAAATATTTATTCGATTTTAGACACTTTTTTGTTATTTGAATAAACATAAACGTTTACCCTATATATTATATTTATTTTTAAAAGAAATTCGCTTTATTCAAATCTAGCTATTGTGTTTTAAAGAACTATAATTATAGGGTTTAAGATGTGAAAGAGTTTTACAGTTATATGGAGTAGTTTTTTTTTCTTTTTTACCAGAGGCGAAGTAGTACTTAATTAGAAAAAATAATGAAAGTTCCTAACATGATTGCATATGATCATTAACCGAATTAAGTATGATAACATGATAACAAAGGGAAATTTCTTTTTATTTTAATTCAAATTTAAAAACTTTTTCTATAAAATTTAAATTTATCCTTTAATTCAAATTCAGTTTATATATATATATATATATTGAATAAAGTTTTTATCTTGCATAAGACATAAGATTTGAAGATCTGCACATGATATATTTTCCACTGGATACCTTTTTGCTGAAAATTTAGACAAGAATCTTCATCAATTCAAGTGTTATATTGGTAGTAAGGGAATGAAATCTACGAAATAGTTACAATTACAAAGTTAAAGAAGTTATATTTTCCTATTCGTTTTAAAATGTGTGCCATAGAGTTTAAATCTTTATACGTTTAGTTATGCATTTATTAATAATGTATTAGCTTTCTTCAATATATACCTAGTGAAATATACATATTTTCTGAGATTTTAAATTTGAAGAATTTTCTTATCTTTTATATGTAACATTAGAAAAAAAATAATTTATTTTTGAATAAATTTTTGTCTTTAACAGCCAAATAATATTTAAACGTCAAATGTTGTTATAGGTGTATAACTGTCATTCGCTATAAAAGCCAAAAAAATATCGGAACAAACGAGGCTGTTATAGAGAGGTTTGATTGTATATAGATTTTTATACTCTTTTTTGTTATTTGGATAAACATACATGTGTACCTATATATTACATTTATTTTAAAAGAAATTCGCTTTATTCAAATCTAGCTATAGTGTTTTAAAGAACTATAATTATAGGGTTTTAGATGTGAAAGAGTTTCTACAGTTATATGGAGTAGTTTTTTTTCTTTTTCTACCAAAGGCGAAGTAGTATTTAATTAGAAAAAGTAACAAAAGTTCCTAACATGATTGCATATGATCATTAGCCGAATTAAGTATGTGTAACGATTGGACCAGTCGTTTTGAGCTCTAGCGCGTAGTTCGGCAGATTGAGGTCTTGAGTAGCTTCACTTCAGGCGTTATCACTTGTACGTGTGGTTGGGATTAAATTTTTCGAGATGTTCGGAGTTGATTTGGAAAGGCAATTCTAATTTCGAAGGCTTTGAGTTGGAAGAATTGACTAAGGAATGACTTTCGAGTAAACGATGTCGGAATCAGGATTCGAAGGTTCCAATAGGTTCGTATGATGATTTCATACTTAGGCGTATGTTCGGGTCGAGTATCAGGTGGCCCAAGAGTATTTCAGCACTTATTTCAGAAGGTTGGCATTTTGAAGGTTTAAGAATTTCCTAAGTTTGGGTTAAAGTGGATTTTGATGTTGTCGGTGTTCTTTTGGGATTCCGAGCCTGTAAATAGTTATGTATAGTGATTTTGGTCTTAGGAGTGTGTCCGGACGTTCATTTGGAAGTTCGTAGGTCGTTTCGGCGTCGATTGGCGAAAGTTAGAAATTTGGATGATTTTTGGGAAGTTTGATCGGGAGGGGACTTTTTGATATCGGGGTCGGATTCTGATTTCGGAAGTGGGAGTAGATCCGTAATATCAATTATGACTTGTGTGCAAAATTTGAGATCAATCGGACTTGATTTGATAGGTTTCAACGTCGAATGTAAAAGTTTGAAGTTCTAAAGTTCATAAAGCTTGAATTGGGGTGCGATTCATGATTTTGATGTTGTTTGATGTTATTTGAGGCCTCAAGCAGGTTTGTGTTTTGTATTGGAACGTGTTGGTATAGTTGGTTAAGGTCCCGAAGGCCTTGGGTGGTTTCCGGACGGCTAACCAAGTAAATTTGGCCTTAAGAAAAATGTTGGTGGCAACACATTTGGTGTAACCGCACCTGCGAGGTTTTGAACGTAGGTGCAGAGCCGCAGAAGCAGCCAAGAGAGTCGCGGAACCAGCCAGGTGTGATTGGGACTGGGGTCGCAGAAGTGAGCAGGTGGACCGCAGAAGCGGATTTGCACCTGCATTGGAGCGACCGCAAAAGCGGAGTCGCTTCTGCGAAGGAAGAAGTGCAAGAGCGGAAAGGCCTGTTGATTGCAAAAGCGGACATAGTCCACATGAGCATGGGCGCAAAAGGGCACTTGGCCGCAGAAGCGGAAGCGCAGATGCACATTTGGGCCCACAAATGCGGACGTGCCTGGATTGAGCTAGAACCGCATCTGCGCTGGGAATTCCGCATGTGCAGAGCCACATGTGCAGTTGGTGTCCGCAGGTACGAAAAGTCGCTGGGCAGTAATGTTTTATAAAGACGGGACTTGGCCCATTTTTCTTTCATTTTTCACTTAGTTGGGGCGATTTTGGAGAGCTTTAAGGGGAGATTTTCATCAAGCATCACAAGGTCCTATTACAAGTTAAATACTTGATTTTTATATGGATTTAAACATGAAAATTGGCAGAAATTTGAGATTTTGAAGAAAAACCTTGAAATTGGTATTTTTGGATTTTGACCATGAAATTGGACATGGAAGTTGGAATAAATGATATATTTGAGTTTGTGGTGTTATTGGTATAGTTTATCTTCGAAAATTTTCGGAATCAGGGCACGTGGGCTCGAGGGTTGATGTCACGACCCTAACCCCAAACCCGGTCGTGATGGCGCCTCTCGTGAAGACAAGGCCAGCCAATTCAACCAAAATCTCATTTTAGGCAGTCAATTAACAAGAAAACAATACAAGCATAGTGTAATAGCAATCATTCGCGGAAAGTATTGCTAACCATTCCGACAACAGCCCAAACCAGGGTGTCACAAGTCATGAGCAACTATGGATCCTAATACAAGTCTACTAAAATACAATATCTGGCGCAACTGTTTGGAAAGCATGGGAACAACAAGATAAGAGAGATACGGGGCCGCGGACGCCAACAGCTACCTTGTAGTCTCTGAATCACCGCTTGGACGGGAGGAATCAGTACTCTGGAGCGGAACTAACAACGCCGGAATCTGCACACATGGTGCAGGGAGTAATGTGAGTACTCCAACTCAGTGAGTAATAAATATAAATAACGACTGAAAGTAAGAAACCACATAAAGCACAAGGCATTCTATAATGAAGCATTAAAACATCATTCGAAAATAGTAACTCAGTGAGAAATCAAGTAAAATCTCCTTTCAACAGGTAAAAACATATAATTTTTTTAGGTAAATAATGTGAAGTAAAACATCGCCCCTCGGGCCATATATATATATATATATCAACAAATCCGTCCCTCGAGCAATATCATAAAACCGTACCAGCCCCTTGGGCTCAAATCTCAGAACAATATCGGCCCCTCGGGCTATCACATGGAACAGTATTGGCCCCTCGGGCTATCACATAGTACAACATTAGCCCCTCGGGCTATCACATAGTACAACATCAGCCCCTCGAGCTATCACATAATACAATATCAGCCCCTCGGGCTATCACATAATACAACATCAGCCCCTTGGGCTATCACATAATACAATATCAACCCCTCGGGCTATCACATAATACAATAGCAGCCCCTCGGGCTATATTACACATCACAATGGGTACCCGCGCTCACTGGGGGTGTACAGACTCCGGGAGGGGCCCCTTACGGCCCAAGTGCAATATCAAGCCACCTCGTGGCATATATCTAGGCCCTCGGCCTCATATCAATCAAGCCACCTCGTGGGGTATATACAGTATCTCAGGCCATCGGCCTCATATCAGTCACAAGCCACCTCGTGGCACATAAAGTATCCTATCACTCAGTAAAACCGCACATCTGGCCCTTGGCCGCACTCAGTCAGAAAAATCACCACAAACCCCTCGGGCTATAGTAAAACAATAGTCCTCAGCCCAAAAACATCATTTAAAATATTATTTAAATCTCAAAACTGAGTAACAGTGGCTGAGTTGTAAAACAGTGTAAACAGCATGACTGAGTTCAAGTAATAAGTCAAAATAGTAAGGAAACAGCGATAGAAATCCCCGAAGGATTCAAATAGTTGGCACGAAGCCCAAGTATGGCAATCATCCCAATCATAATGATAACAAATAAGTTTCAGTCAAATACGCAGTAAAATCATCAATCGGGATGGACCAAGTCACAATCCCTAGTAGTAAAAGACCCCACGCTCATCATCGAGCGTGTGCCTCACTTCAATGTAGCACTACGATGTACAATCCGGGGTTTCAAACCCTCAGAACATCATTTACAATCACTACTCACCTCGAACCAGCTAAATCCCTAGCCCGCGATGCCTTTGCCCTTCGAATCGACCTCCACGCGCGTCAAATCTATCATAAATCAGAACTAACACGTCATAATATGCTGAGGAAACAAACCCAAGCGAAACAATCGAAAAATACTAAGAAATTACGAAATTAGCAAAAACCGAGCCCCGGACCCACTTCTCGAAGCTCAGAAATTTTCACATCAACGGGTTCCTTATCTCCCAACGAGTTCAACCATACAAAATTATCGAATTCCGACATCCGATTGACCTCCAAATCTTTAATTCTAAACTTAAGGATTTTTTTCACAGATTTTCCAACTTAAATCACCAATTAAATACTAAATATAGCGATATACTGGAGTAATTTGACGAAAGTTGAGTTAAGAACACTTACCCCGATGTTTCCGTTGAATGTCTCCCAAAAATCGCCTCGAAATTAGCTTCAATCCGAGCTCTATAGCTCCAATTATGTTTAAGATGGCCGAAATCCCCTCCTTTAAGAATTTGTCCAAGAAAGTCTCCTTTGGTTATAGTTTGGAGGTTGATTTTTGCTGTTATTTAGGGTGTTTTGGAGGTGTTTCTCTTAGATGGTAACGATAGTGGGTTTTGCATGGCCAATGGGCACTGGTTTCTATTTATAATGGTCAAAAATCGGGACAAAAATGCCCCAGTCGGGTTTAAAATGCGACCGCGTATCCGCCGCATATCCAACATGCAGTCCGCATCTTTGCTATGGCCATCGTACATTGTAACCCTAGCCTTCACCGCAGTTTAGTGTGAGGCATGGTTTGCGGTCCGCATGTCAAAAATGGGACTGCATTTTTGACGTTGATTTTTGCCCAGAAAATTGTCTGGGTCTGCGATCTGGGTGTGTGGTTTGCGGCTAGCATACTGGGTTTGCGATAGCATATCCCGCTTTGCGATGTCTCTTTAATTTTTTACAAAATTGCAACTTCTGGTTTTTCTGCAACTTTTCCAAGGGCGAATCAGTCCGTTTAGCCACCCTAACTCACCCGAGGCCACTGGGACCCCAACCAACCATGGCAACATATCCCATAACGTTATTTGAATTTGTTCTCACCTTCGGAATGCTCAAACAGCCTCCCAACACCAAATTCCCGTCGGATTCAAGCCTAAGAATTTCAAAATCTATTAAGTTACTCTTTTAATCGAAAACCCAATCAGACCATGTCTGAATGACATGAAATTTCGCACACACATCCCAAATAACATAACGAAGCATAATAAGGTAGAAATGGGGGAAAACGGAGCGGTAACTTATGAGACGACTGGCCGGGTCGTCACATTCTCCCCCACTTAAACAAACGTTTGTCCTCGAACGAGTCAAGAAACGTACCTGAAACTTCAAATAGGTGAGGATATCTGCTCCACATCTCACGCTCAGTCTCCCAGGTAGCCTCCTCCACGGGTCGACCTCTCCACTGCACTTTCACTGAAGCTATATCCTTTGACCTCAACTTCCGAACCTGACGACCCAAAATCGCCACTGGCTCCACATCATAGGTCAAATCATCGTCCAACTAAATTGTGCTGAAGTCCAAGATATTAGATGGATCCCCAATATACTTCCGAAGCATAGAAACATGAAATATTGGGTGTACACTCGATAGGCTGGGTGGCAAAGCAAGCTCATAAGCCACCTCCCCAATTCTCCGAAGCACTTCAAATGGCCCAATGAACCGAGGACTCAATTTTCCCTTCTTCCCAAATCTCATAACACCCTTCATGGGCGAAACCTTCAGCAAGACCTTCTCACCAACCATGTAGGACACATCTCGGACTTTCCTATCGGCATAACTCTTCCGCCTCTACTGCGCTATACGGAGCCTCTCTTGGATTGTTTTCACCTTCTCTAGAGCATCCTGAACCAAGTCAGTCCCCAATAGCCTAGCCTCGCTGGGCTCGAACCAACCAACCGGAGATCTACACCGCCTCCCATACAGAGCCTCATATGGAACCATCTGAATACTCGACTGGTAGCTGTTGTTATAAGCAAACTCTGCAAGCGGTAGAAACTCATCCCATGAACCTCCGAAATCAATAGCACATGCATGTAACATGTCCTCCAGTATCTGAATGGTACGCTCGGACTGCCAATCCGTCTGAGGATGAAAAGCTGTGCTCAACTCTACCTGAGTACCCAACTCCCTCTGCACGGCTCTCCAAAACTGTGAGGTAAACCGAGTACCTCTATCTGAAATAATGGAAACTGGAACACCATGCAGCCGAACAATCTCTCGGATATAAATCCTTGCCAACCGTTCTGAAGAATAGGTAGTACACACAGGAATAAAGTGCGCGGACTTGGTCAGCCAGTCCACAATCACCCAAATAGCATCGAACCTCTTCAAAGTCCGTGGAAGTCCAACAACAAAGTCCATAGTAATCTGCTCCCATTTCCACTCGGGAATAACCATCTGCTAAAGCAGGCCACCCGATCTCTGATGCTCATATTTTACCTATTGACAGTTGAGACACCGAGCTACGAATCCCACAATATCTTTCTTCATTCTTCTCCACCAATAGTGTTTCCTCAAGTCCTGATACATCTTCGCGGCACCCGGATGAATGGAATACCGCGAGCTATGGGCCTCCTCCAGAATCAACTCCCGAAGCCCATCCACATTGGGTACACAAATCCGGCCCTGCATCCTCAACACCCCATCATCGCCGATGGTGACATCTTTGGCATCGTTATGCTGAATTCTGTCCCTAAGGACAAGCAAATGCGGATCATCATACTGGCGCTCCCTGATGCGATCATATAACGAAGACCGAGAAACCACACAAGCCAACACCGGCTAGGTTCTGAAATGTCTAATCTCACAAACCTACTGGCCAAGGCTTGAACATCAACTGCAAGGGGTCTCTCCCCAACTGGAATATATGCTAAACTCCCCATACTCACTGCCTTTCGGCTCAAAGCATCGGCCACCACATTGGCCTTTCCCGGATGGTATAATATAGTGATATCGTAATCCTTGAGCAACTCCAACCATCTCCGCTGCCTCAAATTAAGATCCTTTTGCTTGAACAAATGTTGGAGGCTGCGATGATCAGTAAACACCTCACAAGACACGCCATACAAGTAATGCCTCCAAATCTTCAGTGCATGGACTATGGCAGCCAGCTCCAAATCATGCACGGGGTAGTTCTTCTCATTGGGCTTCAACTGACGAGAAGCATAAGCAATAACTCTAACCTCCTGCATCAATACACAACCAATCCCAACTCTTGAAGCATCGCAACACACAGTATATGCACCTGAAGCTGATGGCAAAACCAATACTGGAGACGTGGTCAAGGCTGTCTTGAGCTTCTGAAAGCTCTCTTCGCACTCGTCCGACCACACAAAAGGAGCACCCTTCTGGGTCAATTTGGTCAAGGGCGATGCAATAGATGAAAACCCCTGAACAAACCAGCGATAATAGCCTGCCAACCCAAGGAAACTACGAATCTCTGTGGCTGAGGACGGTCTAGGCCAACTCTGAACCGCCTCTATCTTCTTTGGATCAACCTGTATACCATCGCTGGACACTACGTGCCCCAAAAAAGCCATTGAACCGAGCCAAAACTCACACTTAGAGAATTTTTCATACAGCTTCTCCTCCCTCAATCTCTGTAATACAACTCGCAAATGCTCCGCGTGCTCCTCCTGACTATGCAAGTACACTAGAATATCATCAATGAATACAACTACGAACCAATCTAGATAAGGCTGAAATACATTGTTCAACAACTGCATGAACGCTGCTGGGGCATTGGTTAGCCCGAAAGACATAACAAGAAACTCATAGTGACCATATCTAGTTTGGAAAGCAGTCTTAAGAATGTCTGAATCCCTGATTTTCAACTGGTGATAACCCGAACGGAGATCAATCTTGGAGAACACTCGCGCTCCCTGAAATTGGTCAAACAAATCATCAATGCGAGGCAAAGGATACTTGTTCTTGATTGTTACCTTGTTCAATTGCCTGTAATCAATGCACATTCTCCCCCAAGGTGACACACTAGGACGAATGAACCCCTTATCTAGGAGTTCCTGAAGTTGCTCCTTCAATTCTTTCACTCTACTAGTGCCATACGATACGGTGGAATAGAGATAGGCTGAGTGCCCGGCACCAGGTCAATACCAAAATCAATATCCCTGTCTGGTGGCATGCCCGGCAAGTCTGCGGGAAATACATCGGGAAAATCCCTCACAACCGGAACCGATTCAATGCTTGGAGCCCCAGCTCCAACATCCCTCACAAACGCTAGGTGTGAAAGGCAACCCTTCCCAACCATATGCTGGGCCTTCAAGAATGATATCACTCTAATGTAATTAGTCACGCCACGCCACTCGATTCGCGGCATATCCGGCATAGTCAAGGTGACCATCTTAGCATGACAGTCTAGAATAGCACGACATGGAGATAACCAATCCTTGCCTAAAATGACATCAAAATCCACCATGCTCAATAGCAATAGGTCCACTCGTGTATCCAGACCCCCAATAGTTACTACACATGACCGGTACACACGGTCTACAACAACAGTATCGCCCATCGGGATAGACACATGAACAGATAAAGCAAGAAACTCCCGGGGCGTACCCAAATAATGAGAAAAATATGAGGACACGTATGAATAGGTGGAACTGGGATCAAATAATACAGATGCATCCTTGTGGCAGACTGAAACAATTTCTGTAATGACGGCATCTGAAGCACTGGCATTTGTCCTGCCTGGAATAGCATAGAATCGAGCCTGGCCACCGCCTGATCGACCTCCCCCTCTGGGGCGACCCCTGGCTGCCTGACCTCCACCCCTCACTGCCTGGGCGGGTGGTAAAGTAACTGGAGCAGAAGTCAAGGGCTGACCCCTCTGCTGGGACGATCTAGCACCACGATGAGGACACTGCCTCCACATGTGGCCCATCTCGCCACACTCATAACAACTTCCTGGTGCTGGAGAAGAGGAATGAAGGGAACCTCTCGCGCATGAGTTTCTAGCAGGTGCACTCGGCATAGAAGGACCCGGGGCTGATGGAGCACGAGCTGGAAGGGCGCTGAGTGATGACTGGCCCAGCTGCAACCCATGATAACCACGACCTGTAGATGCCCCATGGTACTCTGGACGGGCTGGCTGAGTAGGCTTGAAGGAACGACCTCTACCCTGCTGAAACTGGCCCCTCTAAGGAGTACCACTGTAACTGCCCGATCCTCGAGGCCTCTTGGCCTCCCTCTCCTCTCGCTCCTGACGGTGAACCGTCTCAATCTCGCGAGCTATATCAACCACCTCCTCGAAAGTAGCACCCAATACTCTCTCCATGGTCATGAGAATACGGAGATGATAGTTAAGGCCATCCACAAACCTCCTGATCCTTTCACGATCAGTCGGAACCATCTAGACAGCATGACGAGCCAACTCAGAAAACCTCGACTCATACTACGACACAATCAGATCCCCCTGTCGCAGCCATTCGAACTGTTTATGCAGCTCCTCTCTGCGGGACTGCGGCACATACTTCTCCAAGAAAAGAGCGGAGAACTGCTGCCAAGTAAGGGGTGCTGCATCAACCAGCCTACGCCTCTCATACGCCTCCCACCAAGTGAAGGCAGCTCCCGTAAACTGAAAGGTGGTGAATGCCACACCACTAGACTCAAGGATCCCAGCTGTACGGAGCATTCGCTAACACTTGTCAAGAAAACCCTGGGCATCCTCGCCCTCAGCACCACTGAATGACGGAGGCTGGAGTCTGCCAAACCTCTCAAGACGACGCTGCTCATCATCTGGCATAACTGGTACCATGAACTCCCAAGATGGTGCAACCGGCTGGGCTGGAGGTGCCCCCGGCATCTGAGGCCCCTGCACTGCCTGCTCAGGTGTGCAAGCAGCGGGGGTCTGATTGCCTCCCCCAGCGTGTGAAGTAGCTGCTGCCGTGGTGGCTGAGACTGCCTGAGCCAGGCCCGTGCAAATTGATAATATCTGAGCCAAGTTCTCCTGAAGACCTGGAATAACGATAGGCACAGCTGGTGCCTGAGCCGGTGCCACTGGGGCCTGATCCTGAGCTGGGGCAGCTGGTGGATCAACAGGTGCTGCCCTAGCTGCTCTGCTTCTGCCACGACCACGACCGCGTCCGCGGCCTCTGGTGGCCTCAATGGGTGGCACTGGTGGTCGTCCACCTCGTCCGGTATCTCGCGTCCTCACCATCTGTGAGAGAATAGGATAACAGAAGTTTTAGTGCTCGGATCAACAAGCTCGCACGACAAGAATTTCAAGAATATGAAGTTTTCCTAAAAAGGTTCTGCAGCCTCTCAAAGATAAATACAGACGTCTCATTACCGATCCACGAGACTCTACTAAACCCGCTCATGAGTCGTGAGACCTATGTAACATAGGCTCTGATACTAAGCTGTCACGACCCTAACCCCGAACCCGGTCGTGATGGCGCCTCTCGTGAAGACAAGGCCAGCCAATTTAACCAAAATCTCATTTTAAGCAGTCAATTAACAAGAAAACAATATAAGCATAGTTTAATAGCAATCATTCGCAGAAAGTATAGCTAACCATCCCGACAACAGCCCAAACCGGGGTGTCACAAGTCATGAGCAACTATGGATCCTAATACAAGTCTACTAAAATACAATATCTGGCACAACTGTTTGGAAAGCATGGGAACAACAAGATAAGAGAGATACAGGGTTGCGGACGCCAACAGCTACCTCGTAGTCTCTGAATCACCGCTTGGACGGGAGGAATCAGTACTCTGGAGCGGAACCAACAACGCCTGAATCTGCACACATGGTGCAGGAAGTAATGTGAGTACTCCAACTCGGTGAGTAATAAATATAAATAACGACTGAAAGTAAGAAACCACATAAAGCACAAGGCATTCTATAATGAAGCATTAAAACATCATTCGAAAACAGTAACTCAGTGAGAAATCAAGTAAAATCTCCTTTCAACAGTTAAAAACATATAATTTTTTTAGGTAAATAATGTGAAGTAAAACATCGCCCCTCGGGCCATATATGTATATTAATAAATCCGCCCCTCGGGCAATATCATAAAACCGTACCAGCCCCTCGGGCTCAAATCTCAGAACAATATCGGCCCCTTGGGCTATCACATAGTACAACATCAGCCCCTTGGGCTATTACATAATACAATATCAGCCCCTCGGGCTATATTTCACATCACAATGGGTACCCGCGCTCACTGGGGGTGTACAGACTCCGGGAGGGGCCCCTTACGGCCCAAGCGCAATATCAAGCCACCTCGTGGCATATATCTAGGCCCTCGGCCTCATATCAATCAAGCCACCTCGTGGCGTATATACAGTATCTCAGGCCCTCGGCCTCATATCAGTCACAAGCCACCTCGTGGCACATAAAGTATCTTAGGCCCTCGGCCTCCTATCACTCAGTAAAACCTCACATCTGGCCCTCGGCCGCACTCAGTCAGAAAAATCACCACAAGCCCCTCGGGCTATAGTAAAACAATAGTCCTCAGCCCAAAAACATCATTTAAAATATTATTTAAATCTCAAAACTGAGTAAAAGTGGCTGAGTTGTAAAACAGTGTAAACAGCATGACTGAGTTCAAGTAATAAGTCAAAATAGCGAGCAAACAGTGATAGAAATCCTCGAAGGGTTCAAATAGTTGGCACGAAGCCCAAGTATGAAAATCATCCCAATCATAATGATAACAAATAAGTTTCAGTCAAATATGCGGTAAAATCATCAATCGGGATGGACCAAGTCACAATCCCTAGGAGTAAAAGACCCCACGCTCATCATCGAGCGCGTGCCTTACCTCAATATAGCACTACGATGTACAATCCGGGGTTTCAAACCCTCAGAACATCATTTACAATCACTACTCACCTCGAACCAGCTAAATCCCTAGCCCGCGACGCCTTTGCCCTTCGAATCGGCCTCCACGCGCGTCAATCTATCCAAAATCAGAACTAACACGTCACAATACGCTGAGGGAACAAAGCCCAGGCGAAACAATCAAAAAATACTAAGAAATTACGAAATTAGCAAAACTCGAGCCCCGGGCCCACTTCTCGAAACTCAAAAATTTTCACATCAACGGGTTCCGAATCTCCCAACAAGTTCAACCATACAAAATTATCGAATTCCGACATCGGATTGACTTCCAAATCTTTAATTCTAATCTTAAGGATTTTTTTCACAGATTTTCCAACTTAAATCACCAATTAAATACTAAATATAGCGATATACAGGAGTAATTTGACCAAAGTTGAGTTAAGAACACTTACCCCACTGTTTCCGTTGAATGTCTCCCAAAAATTGCCTCGAAATTAGCTTCAATCCGAGCTCTATAGCTCCAATTATGTTTAAGATGGCCGAAATCCCCTCCTTTAAGAATTTGTCCAAGAAAGTCTCCTTTGGATATAGTTTGAGGTTGATTTTTGCTGTGATTTAGGGTGTTTTGGAGGTGTTTCTCTTAGATGGTAACGATAGTGGGTTTTGCATGGCCAATGGGCACTGGTTTCTATTTATAATGGTAAAAAATGGGGACAAAAACGCCCCAGTCGGGTTTAAAATGCGACCGCATATCCGCCGCATATCCAACATGCAGTCCGCATCTTTGCTATGGCCATCATAGATTGTAACCCTAGCCTTCACCGCAGTTCAGTGTGAGGCGTGGTTTGCGGTCCGCTCGCATTTTTGACGTTGATTTTTGCCTAGAGAACTGTCTGGGTCTGCGATCTAGGTGTGTGGTTTGCGGCTCGCATACTGGGTTTGCGATGGCATATCCCGATTTGCAATGTCTCTTTACTCTTTTACAAAATTGCAACTTCTAGTTTTTCTGCAACTTTTCCAAGGGCGAAACAGTCCGTTTAGCCACCCTAAACTCACCCGAGGCTACTGGGACCCAAACCAACCATGCTAACATATCCCATAACGTTATTCGAATCTGTTCTCACCTTCGGAACGCTCAAACAACCTCCCAACACCAAATTCTCGTCGGATTCAAATCTAAGAATTTCAAAATCTTTTAAGTTACTATTTTAATCAAAAACCCAATCAGACCATGTCCAAATGACATGAAATTTCGCACACACATCCCAAATAACATAACGAAGCATAATAAGGTGGAAATGGAGAAAACTGAGCGGTAACTCATGAGACGACTGGCCGGGTCGTCACAGTTGATTTTATAAACTTTTTGAGTGGAGTTGGAAATTTGTTTAAATTGATTAATTATGGGTATTAGAGTATCTTTTGATTGGTTTGCACATTGTTTGAATAGTTTTGGATCGACGAGATTTGGTTTGAGGTGTTTGAGGGGCGTTGGAGCCGGTTATAGAACTTCGGAGCGAGGTAAGTCTCCTGTCTAACTCTGTGAGGGGAAACTTCCACTAGGTGATGTATTTGTTATGTGTTACTTGTTGAGGGGGCACGTACACACCAGGTGACGAGAGTCTGTGCGTAGCTATATTCATGTTATGTCCGGGTAGACTTAGGTTCACACCATGCTATAGCTGTACTACTTGAGTTGTCTCCTGCCTATTAAATTCCTTATTTCACATTACGACTTGAGACTAGACTTGCATAGAGTGATAAACTTGCTATTGTAGAAATTTGTCAGGCTCCATGATAAGCCGCAGATTACTTGTACTCTCTTTACGAAATTCTCCTACGTTATGCTTCTCATCGACAAGTTTCCTTAAAATCTATAACTCACACAACTATTCGTGAGTGGGGTCGAAGACCCGTCAAAACTTCTTATTCTAATAGGATAGGGCCATTCCCCTCGGCAGAATAGATACATCTATGGTTCATGCCGTTCTATCCTCAGTAATGCACACACTATGATGGATTGGGTTGTACGTCTCGGCAGGATTTATGTACCACACCCTCATGGGAGCGGGCCGTTCGCCTCCACAATGAAATAGATGTATCTATGGTTTGGCAATGTTATGATGGATCGGGCCATACGCCACAGCATTTTTATAAAATATTCTTATGAAATTATGCGTAATAATTGGCAAGAAGCCAGCATATTTGTGAGTTTTTCCTGATTGAACTATGACGACCTATCTGGTAAGGTACATTTTATATACTCTAATTGAGGAGGTAGCCACTAGCTGAGAATTTGAGCAACTGCCTAGAGGAAGATTGTACCACATATTATACTTGTTACTTCATTGATTTTCTCTGGTTCACATCTGTTTACTTCTATTGTATCTGTCTTATTGGACTACTAGTAAGTGTTGATGTCGACCCCTCGTCACTACTTCTCTGGGGTTAGGCGAGATACTTACTGGGTACGCGTTGATTTACGTACTCATACTACACTTGCTGCACCTTTTGTGCAGGTACACATATGTCCGGTGGTCTTCGGGGGCAGAGGCGCGGCCATTTCGTGGACTTTACCATGAGCTGCATTTTATGTTATGATCCGCAGCCTGCAGAGTCTCCATCAGAGTTATTTATATTTTTCTATCTAACTTGTATTCAAGACAGATGTTGTATTTTATTATATTTCCTAGTTGATGCTCATGCACTTGTGACATCGGGTTTTGGGGGTTCCTACAGGTTATTCACTATTATAGTTCGTGTAAATTCTATTTCACACTATTTCATTAATAAAAATTATGATTTTAAGATACTAGAAAGAGTAATTAAATTGACTAATCACTGTTGGTTTACCTGACGGCGATGTTAGGCGCCATCACCACCACTAGTGGATTTTGGGTCGTGACAGTATGACAGCATGATAACAAAAGATAAATTTCTTTTTATTTTATTTCAAATTTAAAAACTTTATCTTTAAAATTCAAAATTATATATATATATATATATATATATATATATATATATATATATA
>MCJB01032655.1:219480-266298 GCA_002018475.1 Nicotiana obtusifolia | reverse complement strand
TTCCCCCCCCCCCCCCCCCACCCCGGCCCAGGTGCTAGGATTTCGAAAATTTTTGAAGATAATTGTTACTCATAACCTCACGAAATCAAATATATAATTTTCACCAAATTCCATAATCATTTTCGTGGTTAAATTTTATTTTTATCAAAACCTAGATTTTTCAACTAAACCCACAATTTCTACACTTTATATGCTAAGAATATACCAAGAATACATGTATTAAACTCATCTCATATGGAAATTACTCACCTCGTGCTAGGTGAATACCCCTCTTCAAAGAGCTCCAAAATCGCCCAAGAGATGAAACAAATGAGCTAAAATGCCTAAGTCCCGACTTAAATGCACCCTTCTGGCTCCAGCAATTTTCGCACTTGCGCCTCCGCTTCTGCGGACATAACCTCGCAGGTGCGGACCAAGCTTAGGTCCGCCTCCCTCGCTTCTGTGGACAACGGGTCGCTTCGGCGACGTACGCGTCGCACCTGCGACCTTCCCCGCATCTGCGATCAACTCCCTCGCACCAGCGCGTTCGCAGGTGCGGCTCCTGCTCCACTTCTGGGATCACTGGCCAGCCCATGCCAGGTTGCTTCTGCATGCATTAGCATCTCTCCTTCGAGCTCGCACCTGCGGCAGGTTCTTCGCAGGTGCGATTGCACTAGAACCCTGCTGCTTCAGCCTTTTTTTCAAGCCCAAATTTGATTTGTGCATCACACGAATAGCACTCCAGGCCCTCGAGGACTCGCCCGAACATACCAACAAGTTCGTAAAAATAAAACGGACTCACTCGAACCGTCGGAATGCGTAAAACAACATCAAAATTACGAATCACACTCCAAACCAAATCGAATCAACTTATGAACTTCAAGTTCTTCCAACTTGCTCCGAACGCGCCGAATCATACTTAAACTACTCGGAATGACACCAAATTTTTGCGTGCAAGTCGTAAATCACCATACGGAACTATTCCCGGGCACCGAATCCCAAATCGATCCTGATATCACCAAAACCTACTTCAAACAAAATTTAAAGAACTTTAAAACCTTCAATGTGCCAACTTTCAACTTTATGCACCGAAACGCTCCCGGGTCATCCAAAATTCGATCCGAACATATGTCCATGTCCAAAATCATGATACGAACCTATTGGGATCATCAAGTCCCGGTTCCGAGGTGGTTTACTATAAATGTTGACCCAATTCAAACTCATCCCTTTTAAGCCAATACTAAGGAACTAAGTGTTCCAATTTCAACCCGAACCCTTCCAAATCCCAAACTAACCATCCTTGTATGTCATAAAATAGTAAAAGCTCATACGGTGGGGGTCTTATTTAGGGGAACGGGGATCCAAAAAGCAAAATAACCGGTCGGCTCGTTACATTCTCCACCTCTTAAAAAAACATTCATCCTCGAACGGGTCTAGAATCGTATCTGGAGTGCCGAATAAGTGTGGATATCTGCTCCTCATCTCCTTCTCGGTTTCCCAAGTCGCCTCCTCGACTGGTTGATCCCTCCATTGAACTTTTGATGCGGAATAATTCTTGGACATCAACTGCCAAACATGCCTGTCAACAATGGCAACTGGCTCCTCCTTGTAACCCAGGCTCTCATCTAGCTGAACCGTACAATAGTCTAACACATGCGACATGTCGGCATGATACTTCCGAATCATAGACACGTGGAAGACCGAATGAACTCCTACTAGACTGGGAGGCAAAGCAGGCTCATAAGCAACCTCCCCAACTCGCCTCAACACCTCAAATGGACCTATAAAACTTGGGCTCAACTTGACCTTCTTCCCAAACCTCATGATTCCCTTCATCGACGAGACTTTCAAGAGAACCCTCTCGCCCACTCAGGTATAACCATCTGCTAGAGTAGGCTACCTGGCCTCTGATGCTCATACTTAACTTACTAGAAATTTAGGCACCCCGGTATGTACTCAACTATGTCCTTTATCCGCCGCCACCAATAATGCTACCTCAGGTCCCGATACATCTTCGTAGCACCTGGATGAATAGAATACCGGGAACTATGTGCCTCATCTAGAATCTTTTCATCAATCCATCCACATTAGGAACACATAGACGACCCTGGAGTCGTAGACCACCATCTTCACCGATAGTAACCTCCTTGGCACCACCCTATTGTACCGTCTCTCTAAGAACCAATAAGTGCGGATCATGAATCTTCAACTGATGGTACCTCAATCTCAAGTCAATCTTAGAGAACACCTTGGCACCCTGCAACTAGTCAAACAAACTATTAATATGCGGCAACGGGTACTTGTTTTTAATGGTAACTTTGTTCATCTGGCGGTAATCAATGCACATCTGCATAGTCCCATCTTTCTTCTTCACGAATAACACCGGTGCACCCCAAGGCGACACACTCGGTCTGACGAACCCCTTTGCTAGCAACTCCTCAAGCTATTCTTTCAACTCCTTCAACTCTTTCGGAGCCATGCAGTATGGTAGAATAGAGATAGGCTGGGTACCTAGAGCCAAATCAATACAGAAATTGATATCACGATCTGGCGGCATGTCTGGAAGATTAGAAGGTAACACATCAGTGAACTCTGATCCACGGGCAGTGAATCAATTGCTGGAGTCTCTATAGTAGTATCTCGAACATAAGCTAGATAAGCCAAAAAAACCCTTCTCAGCCATGTGTCAAGCTTGAAGAAAAGAGATAACACGACTAGATGCACTGACGAACGAACCCTTCCATCCCAATCTAGGCAACTCTAGCATCGCCAAGGTGACAGTCTTGGCATGGCAATCAAGGATGGCATGATATGGAGACAATCAGTCCATGCCCAGGATGAGCTCAAAGTCGGTCATATCGAGCAACAAAAGATCCGCTCTAGTCTCATAACCACAAAAAGTCACAATACAGGACCGGTAGATCCGATCCACAACAACAGAATTGCCCACTGGTATGGACACATAAACAGGAGTACTTAAGGACTCACGAGGAACACCTAGGAAATAAGTAAACAGAGATGAAGTATACGACTATGTAGACCCTGGATCAAATAGTACCGAAGCATCCCTACTGCTAAAAGAAATAATACCTGTGATCACGGTATCTGAGGCTACTGTATCTGGTTTTACTAGAAGACAAAGAACCTGGTTGGAGCGCCACCTGACTGGCCTCCACCTCTAGGACGGCCCCTACCCACCTGCCCTCCGCCTTTGGGAGGCCGGACGGCTAGTGTGGCGCTGGTGTTGTAATCATAGGCTGCGAACCTTGCTGCACTACTTTTCCCCAAAGCCTAGGACAGAACCTCCTCACATGAGCAAGATCCTCGCACTCGAAAGAACCTCTCGGTAAGATGGACTGCTGACCTGAAGTCTGACCCTGAAGGCCTACTGGAGGAACCCTCAGTAGCTGGTGGACGGTAGGAGCTATCGAGGATGGAACTGAAATAGGGCCGCACTGGAGCACCTCGAGGAGGCGGTGGTGCTGGATATGTGGGCCTGCTAGACTGACCCCTCAAAAACTGACCTCTGCCCCCAGCTGTAGCACCACTAAACCCTCCAGAATATCGAAACCGTTTATCCCTCGTCATTTGCTCTTGGATCCGCTGATGAACGCCCTCGATCCTCTGAGCTATCTCCACAACTAGCTCATACGAAGTCCCCATCTCAACCTCTCGGGTCATAGTGGCCTGGATACTAGAGTGCAAACCTACAAAAAACCTCTAGAATCGCTCTACATCGGTAGGAAATATCATAAGTGCATGGTGAGACAACTCAGAGAATCTCGCCTCATAGTCGGTCACCGACATCTGGCCCTATTGAAGCTGCTCAAATTGAAAACGCAACTCTTCCCTCTGAGAGGGTGGAATATATCTATCCAGGAAGAGGCGTGTGAACTGGTCCTAAGTCATAGGAGGAGAACCTGCTGGTCTACCGAGAAAATAGGACTGCCACCATCTACGGGCCCTACCCTCCAACTGAAAGGTGGTAAAGTCCCCCTCCTCCCCCCCCCCTCGTGAGACTCCAAAATCCTCATGTGTTGCAGTCTTTCCCTGCACCGATCAATAAAGTCCTGGGGGTCCTCATGTCGCTCGCCTCCAAAGACATGAGGATGAAGCCTGGTCCATCTGTCTAATAGCTTCTGCGGCTCACCGATCGCAGCTGGTCTGGGCTCAGGTATAGCTACTGCAACTGGCTGAGCTCCGCCCAAGGGTGGTGCGCCTAGGGTTTGATATATGGTAGTTGCATGCGTTGGAGCCTGAGCGGTAGGGATCTGTGCTCCCCTCCCGCCTGGGATGTGGCTGGGTCCGCTAGAAATAAATCAGCCTAAGTCATAGAATTCATGAATCACAGCATATGGCGCATGACCTCCTGGAATCCCGGTGCAGACATGAAATCCACTGGGGCCAGCTCTACTGCAGGCACCTCGCCCTTCTCCTCAATAATAGGATCCTCTAATGGACCCACTGGTGGCATAACTGGGCAACTCTAGGACGCCCTCGTCCTCTACCACGAGGTGGACCCCTCCATCGGCCTCAGCCTCAGCCTCTAGCAACAGGGGGAGCAGCTTCTCCATGGTCGGGTATATCTGTCGCGCGCGTTCTCACTATCTGTGAGAGAATAAGAGAAAGATACTTAGCATAACATCAACTGCATGATAGGAGATGAAGAAAGAGTAGTTTCCTAATACCGTATAGCCTCTCGAAGATAAGTACGGACATCTCCGCACCGATCCGCAAAACTCTATCAGGCCTGCTCATAACTTATGGACCTATGTGAACCTAGTGCTCTGATACCATGTTATCACGACCCAATTCCTACTTTAACATGTGATGGCGCCCAACGTCGCCGCTAGGCAAGACAACGGTGAACTAACCATGTAATTTTTCCTTTTAATAAATTTTCAAATAGTTAAATTTCATTTATTAAGAAATAAGGAGTAGAAAATTTAATAAAGTAAAGCGAAAGCTAATGAGTGAGCAAATGCGATGAAATAAATGCTCCAAAACCATAAAGTCTACTAGCATGTGTACAAAGACCTGGTATCACAAGTGTATGAGCAACTAGTAGATTATACAAAACTCTAAACTACTGTCTGAAATAGAATAGACCGAAAATAAATGCAAAAGAGAGATACCAAGTGCTGCAGAACGAGCTTAGAAAGCAGCTCACCACTAGGCCTCGGAGTAATGGGGGTGCGTGTCGGGAAGACTGCCAGATACACCTGCCTCAGATCCTGCACGATTTGTGCAGAAGTGTAGCGTGAGTACATAAAAAACATCAGTAAGTATCCAGTCTAACCTCGAAGAAGTAATGACGAGGGGTCGACACTGACCCTTACTATGGTCTAACAATAAAATACAGGAATGATATATATACATAGCATATGTGAATAATAATATTAACACAATGACAACAGTGATTAAATAATTCTTTAACTAATAGTAAATTCCAAGAGTCTTCCATTAGCACATACTAATTTCAAATAAATTCCAAATAAATAAATAAATTATAATCTCTCAACCCATGAAAAATAATATCAAGTATGTTCCGGCATCAAGCATTAACACGCACGATTTATGCTGAGGTCGTACGATCCAATCCAGAATAATGTGTATGCTGCCGAGGGCCGAGCGGCACGAACCATAGATGCATCTATTATACAGTCGAGGCGTTTGGCCCGGTCCACAAGAAGAGAGGATACATTATGAAAATCCAAATTAAAAGGTATTATAAGGCTAATACACAAAGAAGCACAATTTCTATTAACGGTCAAGTAACCCACCAAAACTCAAGTAAGTGAATTTCGGTCTTTACAAATCCTTTATCAATTTTCAATATAATTTAGGCACTTAAGTTAATAAGTAGGGTATCAACATTACAAGTATTTCATGATTTGGGTCCTAAACTACCCGGACTTAAGCATAATTAGTAGCTACGCATAGAATCTCAACAACTTGTGCGTACATAGCCCCCAAAATTAGAAAAAAAATAGTAATTTAAATCACCTATGGGGTAGATTCCTAAAGCTCACTTTCGAGCCACAAATTCACTCTGAGGACCCAACTTGGTGCCGAACAATTCGAAGCTAGCCAAAAATTATATAAAATAATCAATATACGCTTAAAAGTTAATATTATAGCTATTAAAGTAATTACCCAATCCAAATTAGAACATTCCTAAAATTTACCCCTGAGGCCCACGTGCCCGGATTCCGAAAATTATCGAAAATAATTGTTACCCATAACCTCACGAACTCAAATATATAATTTTCACCCTATTCCATAATCAATTTCGTGGTTAAATCCCATTTTTATCAAAACCTAAGTTTTTCAACTAAACCCACAATTTCTACACTTTATATGCTAAGAATCTATCCAAGAATATATGTGTTAAACTCATCTCATATAGAAATTACTCACCGTAAAGTCTTAGATGAAACCCCTCTTCAAAGAGCTCCAAAATCGCCCAAGAGATGAAAGCAATGAGCTAAAATGCCAAAGTCTCGACTTAAATGCACCCTTCTACCTCCAGCAATTTTCGCACCTGCGATGCCACTACCGCACCTGTGGCTCCGCTTCTCGTAGACAAAACCTCACAGGTGCAGACCAAGTCCAGGTCCGCCTCACTTGCTTCTGCGAACAATGACTCGCTTCTACAGCGTACACATTGCACCTGTGACCTTCCCTGCTTCTGCGATCTACTCCTTTGCACTTGCCCGTTTGTAGGTTCGGCTCATGCTCCGCTTTTACGATCACTGGCCAGCCCACGCTAGGCCGCTTCTGCAGGAATTAGCACCACTCCGCGAGCTCGCACTTGCGGCACGATTTTCGGTGTAATGACCCGGCCTGTCGTTTTAAGTATTACAGCCTCCGTCCCCCATTTACTGCTCATTTTATTCTTACAGTTTTTATGTGACTTGCGGGGTTAGTTGGTTCAGGCCCGGTGAGGTTTCGGAATGAATTAGATCACTTAGTTCCAAGGTTTAAAGCTTAAGTTGAAATAGTTGACCGGATGTTGACTTATGTGTAAACGACTCCAGAATAGAATTTTGATGATTCCAATATCTCTGTATGGTGATTTTGGACATAGGAGTGCGTCCGAATAATTATTCGGAATTCAGTAATTGATTTTGGCTTGAAATTGCGAAATTAGGAAATAGAAGGTTTGGAAGTTTGACCGGGAGTTGACTTTATTGATATCGAGGTCGGAATCCAGTTTGGAAAATTTGTATAGGTCCTTTATGTCATTTATGACTTGTGTGCAAAATTTGAGGTTAATCAGACTTGAATTGATAGGTTTCGGCATCGAATGTAGAAGTTGAAATTTGTTAGTTTTCATTAGGCTTGAAATGGGGTGCGATTTGTGGTTTTTGTGTTTATTGATGTGAATTGAGACTTCGACTAAGTTCGTATGATGTTTTAGGACTTGTTGGTGTATTTGGTTGAGGTCTCGAGGGCCTGGGGTGAGTTTCGGATGGTTAACGGATCTAAATTTGAATTAGAAAAAAGCTGGAATTTGCTGCCTACTGATGCAATTGCACCTGCAGAATTTGACTCGCAGGTGCGAGCTCGCAGAAGCAAGCCTTGTTGCTAGAAGGGGATTTAGCTGGGCAAAGGCAGGGATCGCAAATGCGCACTGCTGACCGCAAAAACGGACATGCATCTGGGA
Source organism: Nicotiana obtusifolia (assembly GCA_002018475.1). Lineage (NCBI taxonomy): Eukaryota > Viridiplantae > Streptophyta > Magnoliopsida > Solanales > Solanaceae > Nicotiana > Nicotiana obtusifolia. The sequence continues at coordinate 258,650 of MCJB01032655.1, read as the reverse complement.
AGGTTCGTCCGCAGAAGCAGCAATGAGGGGGGGATGCTTCATAGAAGTGAAGGCAGTTGCAGAAGCGGAAGCTTCACCGCAAAAGCAGAGCCACAGATGCGGCCAAGTGCATTGCAGATGCAAAAATGCTGGGCAGTGTATAAATCGAAGTGTCCGAGATTTTTTCTCACTTTTGGACATTTCTAGCACGGGTTGGGGCGATTTTTGAGCAAGAATTCATGGGAAAACTTGAGGTAAGTCACTTGTGATCAATGTTAGACAATAATATTGAATTATCATTGAGTATTCCGACTAGATTACTTGTTTTCGAGGTAAAATCCGAGGATTTGGGTCTAGGGATTCGAAAATAAGATTTGAGGATTTGAAGGTCGAGTTGATGTCGGTATTTGGTAAATTTGGTATGGTTCATGGTTGAATGGGAATTCATATTTTATAACTTTTGTGGGGTTCCGAGACGTGGGCCCTACCGATGATTTTTTAGTAGGATTTCGGTTTTTTGTTGCAAAATTTAGTATTTTCATATGGAATTGATTCCTATAATTCGTGTTAACTGTATTGAATTAATTGTGACTATATTCGAGGTGTTCGGAGGTCGATTCGCGAGGCAAGGGCACATTGGAATAAGGAAATTGCATGGTTCAAGGTAAGTAACACTTCTAAACTTGGTTCTGAGGGTATGAATCCCTGAATTACGTGTTATATGAATTGTTTGGAGGTGATGCACATGCTAGGTGACGGGCGTGCGGCCGTGCACCACAGAAATTACGACTTAATTATTTCTGCGGAGTTGCATAATCAAATAATCATGTCATTATCCACATATCCTCCACGCGTTAGAGAAATTGAGTTGTGACTCATTTTAAAGATCATGTTTAGGCTACGTGCCGATATTTTTGGGACCCACAGAGGTCATGTTGTTGTTGAATTAATTGTTTTAAAATGTAATTTGTACTCATTCACATCTATTATTTGCACATCATATCCCAGCCTCTATTGTCATTCATTGATACATCACATCATTATGTCGGGTAGATTTTCATGTCATTACGAGCCGGAGAGACTAGAGATTGTGAGTGATATTTATAGGATCGGATTGCACGTCGCAGCATGTTTTATTTATCTATGCATGGATATGGCTATTATAGTGCTTGGGCTGAAGGAGCCCTCTAGAGTCTGCACCCCACACAGTGAGCAGGGTCGACTTTATATTGAGGGATGGATCTTCCCTGAGCATGGATCTCACCCAAATCATTTATATTTATGGGATGGATCTTCCATGGGCTGGATTTGCCTTATAAAGTACTGAGTGACTGACTATCAGTGATATATATTTGGGGATAGATCTTCCCTGGGTTGGATTGGCCATATACAGTACTGAGTGATTGAGTATTCTATGAGTGTAAGTACACGAGGTTTCCATTGTGGTACATCACATACAACAAGTATTTTGGGCATATGGAAATAGAGATGTCATATTCCTCATATCATGCAGAATTGATCTATTTTACTTGTATTAGGCTTATCTGTTGAACTTGAGAATATGCCTACATTTTTGTACTATTATTTCTATATTGGACTGTACCTGTTGAGCTCGTCACTACTTTCAGCCCAAAGGTTAGTCTTGTTATTTATTAAATATATGGTATCGGTTATACTCATACTATATTCTGCACTTCGTGTGCAGATTCAGGTACTTTCGGATACGGCGGTTGTTAGATTTCAGAGTTTTATCTGTTGGAGACTATCGAGGTAGCTACTTGGCATCTACAGACCTTGTCTCTCTTCCCTTTCAGTTATTTGTACTGTCCTATATTTTTAGACAGTGTTTTATCAGTCAGACTATGTTATCATTTAGATGCTCATGTACTCAGTGACACCGGGTTTTGGGAGTATTTTTTTTTTTTAGCTAAATATGAGATTTTATTAATAAAAGTGAAGTACAAAAGTGGAGGGGGACATAAACCTTACCTCCGATAAAAGAGTAAATGTACACATAGTTATCCTAACGTGATAACTAAGTATACCTAAAATGTGATAAGGTGTTAGACCTATGATGATGTGGCGATAGTCTATTTTAAAGTAATAGACACTCGCATTTACAAAAAAAGAGTGTGATTGATCTAGGTCAGCTATACAAAAAAGTACATGTGTCCTGCTTCTATTATGTGATTTAAGGGTGTGATCCCTTGTATGTACATCTGATGTCTAAAAGTGATTTCTAGAATTCTCAAAAGGGTAGCAAAAGAGTGCAAACTATCTTCAATTTTGCTTTGTCCTTGAGAAGAAAAGCCAAGTTGAAGATGGTTATTTGAATTGGAGATTTTTGCTAGTGGATGAACAAAGTGCGGAGTACTTCTGTTGATTATGTGTTGTGGCTGCTGCTGTAGACTGTGTGTGTGTTTCCTGTGTCTTCTTTTGGGTGGTCTACTTGGCTTGGAGTGCCTTTGAGAGCTGTTATCTGCTCTTGTTTCAGCCTTTAGGTTGACAACTTTTCTATTGGCATTGTATCACTGCATCTTCTGATGATGGTTTGTTGATGCTTCTATTTCCTATGATACATGCTGGTTTAGTATGTTCCTACTATGTTGCTGAGTGAGGTCTCTATCCAGTGATGCACAAAGTCTAGAGGTGTCCTTGATGAGCACCAAAGGTGCTAATACCACACCTTGCAACTGCATCAATGATCTAGACCATTTCAGACGGTTGACAGTGATGAGTGGGCTGCTGAGTTAAGTGAAGGAGATGGTGGTTATGCTGTTACTATTTTGCTGCTTTATGGTTCTACGATCTTCAATATTGGACTCAGAAAGTTTCTTCTGTGGACTGACTATTGACTGTGCATTTGTGGCATGTGCTTGTTGTAGGCTCAGGTTGTTTATATTGTTGTTCCTGTGTATTTGTGTATTGTTTGAGTTCCACTGGTGCATTGTAACAGAGGAGATCCATGGTGATTGTTGTAATTGCAAGAGATTGAGCACCATTAGTGCTAATACCACACCTTGCAATTGCAGCAATAACCTGGACCATATCAGCAGTTGTAAAACTTGATTGGTGTTCAGACAAAGTGCCATAGTAGCAATGAAGATGTTGCACATGATTTCTGTAGTGGTAGACTGATTCCAAGAATGTATCATGGTGAATATAGACATGTGTTGTTGATGCTGCCTTGTGTACCTACTGTATCTTTGCTTCTGCTTCTGCTTCTGCTGCTGCTGTGTTGCTGCCCAAAAGTGTACCTTGGGAGCAAGCTTAGAGGCCAGGGTCGCGATGGGATACATTTTGCTTCCTTAGCAATAGGCTGGCCCCAAGAAAGTATCTGAGTGAGTAGAAGGATGAATTGTGGATGTTGTCTTGGATGATTGCTGTGTCTTTGGTGGATTTTCTTTTGCTGCTGTGTTCCTGCTATGGCAATGCAAAGCCATAGCTGAGTACTATCAGCGAGATGCTCCCAGGAGTGATACTGTGTCTTTGTGTGAATTTCTTCTGCTGCTGCAGTGGTTATGAGCTGCAACAGAGTTCTGGAGTTTGGTGTGTTCTGCGGTTGAGTTATGTTGACAATGTTTCTGGTTTCTTTTGGGGTGTTCTTGTTAGTGCCTTTTGCTTCGTGTTTGGTGCTTTGGGTATGTAGAGTGGTGTTGTTGTTGCTATGGCCCAGTTGTTGTTTGTGTCTGTATATGTGCTAACAGTGCTTAGAGTGGTTGGAGTCCAGTGTACTAGTTAAGAAGGCAATGGAAAGGGCATTAGAGTTGTTTCCCTCCATTGCTTTTTTAACAGTAGGTTGGATCCACATAGTGATTTGTATTTTGTGTGAGTAGCTGTTGATTGAACTTAAGGTGCTGTTGATGATTTCATGTTGATGACATCCCAGATCTTCAAGATTTTCTGCATGACAAGATAGCATATTAGCATGAATCTAGTGTTCCATTTCCTCCTCACTACCATGGCATCCCAGATACAGCAGTGTGTCTTCAAACAGCAAAGTATATCTGATATGAGCTTCTGCATCCATATGATCTTTCCTAGGCTTCTTGCTGATGTTCTGCTTTGCCCACCTTTGTACCTGTAGCATTAAAAAATCTGTTAAAAAATTGTTGAGGTCATTGTTTGATCTCAAGTTTAAAGTAATGATCCATTGTAGTATTCTTGATGTAATTAGTTGGAATCCAGTAGCCTTTTCTGTAGAGTGTTTCATTTTGCCCTGTTCCATTCTTCCTGTATCCTTGCTGCTGTGATTTCCACCCATTTCCTTTCCTTTTGGTTGGTTTAATTCCCTCTGTTTCCTACCACCTTTACTCTCAGATAAGGACATTGGCTTTTATCACCATTGATCAACTTTATACTTTGTGTGTCTAGATCAGCAAAGCGCTGACAATCAATAGGACCAATATCTAGTGCATAGTTTGCAATATGGTCTGCCAATTTGTTGCCTTCCCTGAATGTGTGTGTGATTGTTGCATTGCATCTTGTCATCAAGTCCTTGATTTCTGCAACAATTGCCTGGATGGACCAAGGTACTCTCCATTCTCCCTTTATGCTCTTCATTAGCATCATAGAATCAGTGTGGAGGTCTAGTTGACAATGTTCATTCTAGATACAAAATCTCAAGGATTCCACCATTTCCTGTGCCTCAGCCTCAGTGTTTGTGCTTTCTTTGATCTCCTTACTGTATGCATGTATTACATCTCCCTCCTCATTCCTCAGTACAAATCCAATGGAGCTTTTACCTGGGTTGCCCCTGGAGGTGCCATCTGTGTTGACTTTGATCCTCTCTTGTTTGGGAATTCCCATATCACCTTAGTGTACTTCAAGGTGGGAGTGTGTTGTTCCATCATACAGATTATAGTTGGCCATTTATGTGGAATATTTTGAATTCCTGGCTTTCTGACTTTAATAAGTATTTGGGAGTAGCAGTGATTTGATAGATTACTCTGTTGATTGTGAATGTGTCCCCATATTTGTATCTATTTCTTCTCTTCCACAACTCCCATATGATCACTGAGGGCAGGGCTTGCCTAATTGGTTTCAGTCTATTGACAACCTCTGTAGTCCAACATTTGGTCACTGCTTGATGCAAGGTAATACCTTGTACATTTATTCCTGCATTGCCAAGAAAGTATCTCCACACATTACTTACAGCATATGATGTGAAGAAAAGGTGTTGTCTTGTCTCTTCCTGTGGCTCTGTACAACACCAGCACTTAGAAGCCATGTGATATCCCAGTTTTTTAAAATAATCATCCAGTGGTAGTCTGTTTCTCCAGACTTTCCACATGAAAAAGGAAATTTTGAATGGCAATCCTTGCACCCATATATTTCTATAGGCATTAGCAGGATGCTGCCTCTTCCTCAAGTACTCCCAAGCTGTCTTAACTATGAATTCACCTCTGGTTTCAAGCGTCCATACTGGTTCATCAAGTATACATGCCACATTTGGTGGTTTAAGGTTGTTTAGTATATGTGCAGCAAGATCATTTGGTAAGATCTCCTTGATCTTCTCTTCATTCCAGCGGCCCTCTTCTACCACATCTTGTATGTTCTGTACAGTCTCATCACAGATGAAATCAGGAGGGGTAACAAAGTATAAGGCTCCCAATCCTGTCCAGTTTTTAAACCAGAATAATGAAGATCCTATTTTTGGTTGCTAGAGTATTTGATGCTCTATGATACTTCTGTATTCAATCATTTTCCTCCAGATGTGAGATCCACCTCTCCAAGGAACAATTATTGATTGAGTTTTTAAAAATACTTTTGGCTCATGAATGCACTCCATAAACTTGGTTGAGTTCTGAAGTTCCACCATAGTTTACAGAACAAAGCTGTAGACATGTCATGTAGGGATCTGAAACCTGCACCCCCTTCCTCACATGGCAAGCATAAAGTATTTCATGATGCCCAGTGCCTTCTTGGATTTCCAATAGAACTGCACCAGAAGAATTGTGCAATTACCTTATGAAGCTTGTTAATCACATGGTAGGGGGATTCACTGCAGAGAGGAGGTGAAGTGGCATGCTCTTTAGGACATGTGTGATAAGCACTGCCCTGCCTCCTGTGGATAATAGTTTCCCTTTCCAGTCTTGAAGCTTATTCATCACTTGTTGTATAATACCTTGGTAGTAGTCTATTTTCCTTCTCTTGTAGAAAATTGGACATCCAAGGTAAGTAAAAGAGAAATCTTGCTGCAGGATTCCTGTGATCCTTTGTACCTTGTTGATCACTTGAATTGAGGTGGAGTGATGCATGTATATTGCAGATTTACTCTTGTTTATCAGTTGGCCAGAAGCTTCTTCATATGCAGTCAGTACTTCCATTATCAACTGAAGAGATGTGGCATCTGATAAAGAGAAGATGATGGTGTCATCTGCATATGCTAGGTGATTGATCTTGGGACTCCATTTAGGTAGGCCAAATCCACATAACCGTGAGTTAGAATGTAGAGCATTGAGTCCTCTAGACATGGCTTTTGCTGCCATTATGAACAGGGCAGGTGAGAGAGGGTCTCCTTGTTTAACTCCTCTTGTAGATTTAAAGAAGCCATGTGGTTCTCCATTGATCAGGACAGAATACCAGTTGTTGGCAACTAGCCCATGTACCAAGCCAATGAAGCTTTCTTCAAATCCCATCTTCCTTAGTACCTTGGTCAGGAATAGCCATGACAGTCTGTCATATGCTTTTGTCATGTCTAGTTTAATAGCAACATTTGGGCCTTCTTTGGTTCTGAGTCGAATATCTGTTATAATCTCTTGAGTTAAGAGCACATTTTCCACTATGCTTCTACCTTTAACATAGCCAGCTTGTTCATCTGAGATTAGTTTTGGTAGGATGATCACCAGTCTGTCATGAACCACTCTGGAGAATATCTTGTTGATGAAGTTTCTGAGGCTGATTGGTCTCAAGTCTGAGAAAGTTTGTATTTCCTTCTTCTTGGGTAGTAACACTAGGTTTGTGTGTGTGACACTCTTGGTAAGAGTATGGCCATTAAAGACTGCTTTTACCATATCAACTATATCATTTTCGACTATATCCCAACATGACTGGTAGAAACACCCAGTGAAGCCATCTGGCCCCCTGCACTTGCTACATTCAGACCAAAGACTGCATTTTTAACTTCTTCCTTTGTTGGTTGATTCATTAGTATACAGTTGTCTGCATTGTCTACCAGTGTAGGAATGTGTTTCAGTATTTCAAATGATGCAGGGGGGGTATCTTCATGAAACTGTGCTTTGAAAAAATTGACTGCTTCATCTGCTATTTCAGCATTGTCTTCTAGCCATGTGCCCATGTTATTCTGAGTTCTTCTAAGTTGCAGCCTTTTTCCTCTTCCATTCACTTGTGCATGAAAGAATTTTGTATTTCTATCACCATCTTTAAACCAAGTCATGCCTGATTTCTGCTTCCAGCATTATTCTTCTAAAGTTAAGTACTTGATCAGTTCAGCCTACACCTGTTGTAGTCTTATTCTGTTTTGAGCAGTAGGATGGATCTCAAATTGGACTTCATGTACTTTGATGACTTCCTGTAGACGTGCTATCTTTTGGAAGATGTCTCCATATGTTGTTCTGCTCCACATTAATAATGCTTTTTTCAATTTCTTCAGCTTATGATTGAATATTATGAAAGGATCCCCAGTGAAGTCTGCTTTCCAATGCTCTCTTACCACTGCTTTGAAGTTGTGGTGCTTTATCCAGAAATTTAGGAATATGAAGGCTTTCTTTGTTGATGTAGCATTTGTGTTGCAAGTCAGTAGCAATGGGCAATGATCTGAACCTATTTTGGGCAAGTGAGTGACTTCTAGTTGTGGTACCATTGTTGAAGTGAACAGTTGGCTAAGCATCTGTGCAGTCTTTTGAATATGCAGTCTTCTTCTGCTCTCCCATTCCACCATGTGTAAATGCTTCCTTTAAAGCTTAGTTCAAAGAGATTGCAGGTGTTGATGCAGTGTCTGAAGTCTTCAATCTCCTTCAATGTTACTGGAAGGCCTCCAAATTTCTCTTCCTCATCCCATATGACATTGAAGTCACCTCCCACCAGCCAAGGCAGTGTCATGTTTCTGGCAAGATTGTATAAGCTATCCCATAGTTCAATTCTTTCATTGGCATTGCATTTTGCATATACAAAAGTGACAAAGAAAGATGTTTGTGAATCCACTTCTGTTAGTTTCAATGTTAACTGCTGCTCCAGGTCACATATCATCTCTACTTCATGATCCTCATCCACAAAAACCCATATCTTGTTTGACACAATGGCAAAACATTATGGGAGTCCAATCCTCATTCTGTATCTTTCCAATTTTCTGACTTTTTGCTTAGGCTCCAGGATTCCAATGAATTGAAAGTGGTACTGTCTGTGCATATAGATAAGCCTTTCAAAGGCTTTCATTGTATTGACTGACCTTATATTCCAAATAATCCCATTCATGATTAAGATTGAGATTTGGATAAGATCCTTCTTGTTTGACTCCTGCCCTACACTTTGAGTGTCTTCACCCTGTTTCCTCCTGCCTTTTTTAGTTGATTTCACTGCATCCAGCAATTTTGGTGAAAGATCTGCTTGTCTTGTCGCATTTATTAGGTTTTGAGTGGTGGATTCCTCGTCAAGATCATTTCCTATTTCAGCAGTTTGCTCCTCCTCTTCAGTTTCACTTCTGAAACTTATCACTTGTAATTTGAGACATGCTTGATTCAGTTCTGTGTTCATTGTACTGTGGATCAGCTGGCTTTTGTTGATGTTAACCTCACGAGAGCAGTCAGTTGTTCCAATTTTGATTTGTTGCTTGGCTTTAGCAGTTGAGGTTTTCTGTATCTCAGTGAATTTTCTGTTCTTGATCAATCTATCTGCTGGTTGCTTGTTGTCTTCATACTCTCCAGTATTTTGTGTAACCATTGTCATAGGCTTAGGAGGTGTCATTGTGCTGCGCAGCATTGCTTCCACTGTGCAAGTGTTTTCCATTGTGTCCTGCTATTTTGATTTATCATTTGCACTTTGTAGGTCATGCTCTACTTCTTCATCGGTTGGCTCCTCATCACTGCCCGTACCAACTGGCACTTGTTCTTTCTCTAAAGCTTCCTCTCCTTGTTCACTCCATAGTTTGCCTTCACTAAGTTGAATTCTTTGAGCCTCATCCACATCTTTGTCTACTGTCATAAAGTTACTTGATTGAGGAAGGGTGTCCTGACATGGTTGTTTGTTTGTGACATTGTTTCCAAATTGTCTGTTCACCCGTTGGAGTATTGGCTCATTGCCTGCTGCAGCTGCTACTATGTCTCTTCTTCCACTCCCTTCCATTTGTTTCATTGTAGACTGTTGGAAATTGCTGCTGCCTGGTGGTGAGCTTATCTTTGCTACCATTGAAGCATGTGCATTCTTCTCTTCTTCTGCTTTTTCAACTGTAAACTCTTGGTTGTGCTCATTGGTTTTGCTTTGTTCGATTTCCAGAACAGCAAACTTGTTATTTGTTTGCAGTTTCTGGGTTTCTGATATAGCAGGTATAATCTCCAATTTCTCTTTGAGTTGATCTGCTACTTGTTTGTCTTTGCTCTGTGCTCGATTAACCTCTTTCCACTGTAATCCAGTATTGCCAACTACTTTGCCACTTGATAGGATCAATAGAGGCGCTGCTTCTTTTCCTTTGTCTTTTGTTCTTGGCTTCTCAATAGCATTTTCTTTTATCAATTCTAGGTGCAATTTCCAGTATTCTAACATGTCGTGTCCCTGCAACTTACATTTTTTACAGTATTTTGGAATAAAATTATATTGAATTTTAACACACTCTGTTCTCACTACACCAATGGCCTCATTTTCAATGTCCATTCCAACTTTCTTTGGTAGCTCCGCCAGAAGATCAACCAACACTTTACTCTAGCACAGCTAGGTCTCATCTTTTTTATAGTTGTCATATCTAGATGTAGTGGTTTCCAACAGCAGATGCTAGTGAGAATAAACATTCCTTCACAAAAAAAGGTTGATAACAAGCTGGGAAATGAAATCCAAGCCATCGCTTTTGAGGTTTCTTCTCCTTCCTTGAACTTAGAATCATAAATTTATATTCTCATCTGGTATTCGTATCCATATCTTGCTTTCAGGTAATACACTGCTTTAGAAGTGAAATTGAGAAAATCTTTCCACAATGTCAGACGAATTAGCACATGCCTTCTCTCAGTAATCCAATGTTGCAGTCGCCCTTAATCCCATACTGTGTAGGGATTAGTCGGCGAAGTTCTTGGATGTCAGGCCAACCATATGAAAACTTACCAATAATTGCATATTGAAGGCCTTCAATTTGATTCATTCGTTCAACCTCTGTTTCCGTAAATTTGACGAACGGTTGTCCTTGTAGGAAAGTAGCTTTCTTGAACGGAATGGGTTCGATTGTCGCTGTCGATCTAGGGTTTGCTGTCGAGTTCGAGTTTAGAGTTGATGGTTTTAGAAGTTGGCTGTAGTCGAGTGGTTTTGGGTAGTTGGAAGATGCAGCGGGAGGTTGGGAGATGGAGGGGGAGGGGTCGCCAGCCTGCGTCACCATCGCCGCTCGTGAGAGCTTTCTCTCTCTAGGTGTATTTTCTCTCTCTAAATGTATTAATGCAAAGTCATTAATAATTCATTGTTCATCTGAGATTAGTTTTGGGAGTGTATTTGTATCAGTATTTGTGGGATTTTCTATTAAACCTAAATATTATATTTTTAAACTTAAAAGCTTATTGTGATTTGTTGAGTTTATCGGCTTGCCTAGTATTGAGATAGGCGCCATCACGACATGCAAATTTTGGGCGTGACATTCGCAGGTGCAACTGCACCAGAACCCTGCTGCTTCAGCCTTTCTTTCAAGCCCAAATTTGATCCGTGCATCGCACGAATAGCACCCAAGGCCCCCCAGGTCACCCAACCATATCAACAAGTTTGTAAACATAAAATGGACTTGCTCGAACCCTCAGAACGCGTAAAATACCATCAAAATTAAGAATCACACTCCAAACCAAATTGAATCAACTTATGAATTCCAAGTTCTTCCAACTTGCTCCGAATGCGCCGAATCATACATAAACTACTCAGAATGACACTAAATTTTTGCGTGCAAGTCTTAAATTACCATACGGATCTATTTTCGGGTTTGGAATCCCAAACGGACCCCGATAAAGTACTTCTTATATTTTTCATTTGAAAAGGAAAAAAGATTAAATGATAATCAAAACTTCTAAAGGAGTAATTTTAGTTATCATCAATTTAGTAATAAAAATATATATGTTAATATACGTTTCATGTTAACTAATGCTTCTTAGTAATTTTAGTGTTGTTAGAGGCCAGCTTAGAATTATAACCTATGGCTTTTTTTAACCAAAACAGTTAGCTCTAGAAGAAGTATGACTAGAAGAAATGGATGAGAATGGGTGATGTGACAAATTAATTGAAAGAATTAAAAGATATCCAGTTATTTGGAATTGGATAAGAGCCACATCAAATGTGTTTACTGTTATGAATTTCTACCTCCAAATAAAATTACCAACGTGGAGATAGGAATAGTTACAAAAGGAAGGAAGAATATTCAAACTTAATTTATGCTGGGGTTTTGTAAGAATCAATCAAACATCAACCAGATGCGGAGCTAGAATTTGAAACTTATGCGTCAGAGATTCCAGTTATTTTAGTTAAATTAAACATATTCAATGAATTTCTTTTGTGTAGTCTAGCAAATTTGTGGTCCTAATCAACTGAAAATATTGATGTTGGCCGAAGTAAGTATTGATGATTGACAAAGGAAACACATGCATGAACCGGTATACACAGGGCACGGGCAGATTCAAGCGCAAGGCATGCACGAGAAGGAGATAAGCATAAGCGGTTAAATCTGATATCTCTTGAATGAAACAGTTGCATAACTGATAAGGAGTAGGACTCCTTACATGAAGAGAATTCTATCCTAGATAAGGGAGGAGTTAGAAATTGAAGATAACTAGAACTCTTCCACCATGGAAGAGAATAGCATTAGAACTCTAGTTAATCCTATTATACTAACTCTATATATTTCAAGATGTTATCTTTTACAGGTACACACAAATGTTGAAGTTAAATAATAGTTGAGAGCAAAATAGCAAGGCATTTTGCAAGCAATTCTATGTGATTCACATGTGTGAACCTGAAGCTACATGAACAAGATAGGAGAACTAGTTCTAAGTGTCTGTCTTTTATTCTAGTTTCACTGTAGTAGAGCTTTTGACTTTTACCTTTCAGCTTTCTCGAGAAGCATTTGCACTAGAACTCTGAATATATTATTCAAGTTAGAGTTAACTTGAAATTGCTGCAACAGCCTGAGGTTGGTTGCCACAAAGGGTTAGAGGTAATCCTTAGGTTTACAAGAGTTTTGTAAATGTTGTTTCTGGCTCAGTGATTTAGTGAAGTGTTGGGAAAATCCTACTGGGTAGTAGGTTGTGGTTTTTCACCTTTTGAGCCAGATGTTTTCCACGTAAAAATACTTGTGCTCTTTACTTTCTTCATTTAGTATTCCGCAACTGTAGTATAAGGAACACATAGAAGAACCATGTCCTTCTATAATCAGTACACGCCAAAAATGTGACACCACACAAATCATCCCCCCCCCTCCCCGTGTGGTATTGAAGTACAAAACAACAATTGGTATCAGAGAGGGTTATTCTTAAAGAGGCTAACACCTTAGGAGAAGATCAAGATGAGTGCACCCCCAAGAAATTGGGAAAGGCAATCCACTGCTAGACCACCACTCTTTAATGGCTAGTACTACTCTTGGTGGAAGTCAAGAATGAGAGATCACATACAGGAAGAAAACTATAAGCTATGAGATATTGTCATTGATGGTCCACTGGCTACTTTGAAGAAAAATGTTGAAGGAGTAGATGTGCCAAAGACAAGAGCTGATTACAATGCTGAAGATCTGAAGAAGTGGGAAAAGAATGCCTAAACCAAGAAATGGCTTGTTTGTGGATGTGGTCCAGATGAGTAGCAGAATCCAAGGTTGTTCCACTGCTAAGCAAATTTTGGACACACTTCAAGTGGCCCATGAAGGAACAACTCAGGTGAAGAGATCTAGAGGACCTCTACTGCACTCTCAGTATGAGAACTTTGCTATGAAGGATGGAGAAATCATTCAGGAGATGTACACAAGGTTCACTACATTGACAAATGAACCAAAATCTCTTGGAAGGATTATCCTTGAAGAAGAAAGAGTTGTGAAGATACTCACTAAGGCCTTGCCAATTACTTGGGAAAGCAAGATTACTACCATCTAAGAATCAAAGAATATTGTCGCTCTCCAGCTAGATTAATTGATTGGGAATCTCACTGCCTATGAACTTAGGAGACAAACCATGAAAAGGATGTACCTAAGAAGGAAAGGAGTTTTCCGCTCAGAATCACTAAAGGTTCTTGTCTAGAAGATAATGAAATGGCAATGATCACCAAAGACTTCAAAAAGTACCTAAGGAGAGGAAAGGGTTCTTCAAGAAGTGGAAGCTACAGCAAGGCAAGAGCTCCAGAGAAGCAAACCAATAATAGCTGCTACAAGTGTGGAAAGACTGATTACATGATCAAAAACTGTCCTTTATGAGAAATTGCATGAAAGAAGGAAAGAGCTGAACGAAGGAACAGGAACAAGGAAAAGGTTCAACCCAATAAAGGAAACAACAAAGGATCAACCAAGGCTATGGTCGCTACTTGGGGAGATAACTCAGATGAAAGCTCAGATGATGATGATGATGAATGAGTACTAATGGCTATTAGAGAATCTGAAGAAGAAATGGAGGTAAATGTCCTTCATCTCTAAGATAAGATTAAATTTTAGTCTAAAAAAAGATTATTTGAGTTATTAATAGAACTAATTGATGAATTTGAGGATGTGAATAATAAAAAGGAACAACTATCAAAAGAATGTGTGATTTTACAAGCTAAGTGCAAAAACTTGGAACTTAGGGCTTGTGAAACTAAAAGTGAAAATATTGTGCTGAAGAACCAGGTTCATGCACTTAATACAATTGTCCTAGAACTTAGACCTGAAAATCTAAAATTGAAATTAAGAACAGGCAAAGACAGCTGATCACACATAACTCACTTTATAAGAAAATATAGGAAAAATGAAATATGAGTTGTATAAGAGGGATGAACAGGTAAGATTCTTAAAGAAGGATCTGAACAAAGTCAAAGATGAGCTAGACAGAACTTGTAAATGGAACAGGTCCTCTCATGCGCTTTCATGGCTACAAGAACACCATTATAGGAACAGAAGAGGACTTGGCTTTGGAACTCTGCACCTAAGTGGATCCCAAAAGCAATACCTCACACTCCCTGAAAATATGATTTACACACAATATGGAAACAGTGGTCACAACAAGAGCGATTGCATTGCAAAAGAAAGAACAGATCAAAAGAACAAAAAATTTGTTCTAGGAAAAAATAGGCAGCCAAGTTGGGCTAAGAAAAACTTGATTTATCCTTTTGCCTATAGAAAGGGACCCAAAATAGTTTGGGTTCCTAAGATTAACCCTTGATTTCTTTTTGCAGGTATAAGTGAAGGGAAGCCGCCAAATATGGTACATGGATAATGGCTATTTTAAGCACGTGACGGGAAGAAAGAACCATTTACTTTCACTTGAGGTCCTTAAAGGAGGTAATGTCTCCTTTGAAAACGGAAAGAAAGGTGAGATCATTGGGGTTGGAAAGGTAGGTAAGACTGATTCTCACTCTATTGAAAATGTCTATTTGATAGATGGACTTAAATACAGTCTAATAAAGTGTATCACAATTATGATAGAGGTAACATGTTAACCTTCACCTCTACAAAATGCTTTGTGATTAATCTTACCACTGATAAGATAGTTTTGCAGGAAAAAATAGTGAATAACATATATGTGGTGGATCTGTCCACACTTTCAGATAATGAACTCACTTGCCTAAGGGTGTTGGACAATGACCCCCTCCTTTGGCACAAGAGACTTGGACATGCCAATGTAAGTCAACTCAACAAACTAGTCTCCAAGGACTTGGAGATAGGGCTACTAAACATTAAGTTCAAGAAAGATAAAGTTTATGAGGCTTGTGCAAGAGGAAAGCATGTAAGATCCTCTTTTAAAAGTAATAAAATAGTAAGTACTACCAGGACGATGGAACTGGTCCATATGGATTTTTGTGGACCAATGAGAACATTGAGCAGAAGTGGTAAGAGATATGTTATAGTGCTTGTTGATGAGTACTCTAGGTTTACTTGGATACTATTTTTAATATCTAAAGATGAAGCATTTGACATGTTCACTTTATTTGTAAGAAAACTCAGAAAATAACTAGGTAATCAATTTGCACCAAGTAGGCCTGATCATGGTACTAAATTTGAGAATGCTAAATTTGCTGAATTTTGTGATGAACATGCCATAGATCATAAATTTTCTGCTCCTAGGACTCCACAACAAAATGGTATAGTTGAAAGAAAGAATAGGACATTGGAGGAAATGACTAGCACTATGCTACTTGCTAGTAAATTGCCCCATAGTTTCTGGGCAGAAGCTGTGAACACTGCATGCTACATCATAAATAGGTGCATGACTAAACCTCTTGTTGAGAAAACTCCCTATGAGTTACTTAAAGGGAGAAAACCAAATATATCCCATCTTAGGGCATTTGGATGCAAGTGCTTTTTGCATAATAATGGAAAAGACTCCCTAGGTAAGTTTGATCCCAAAAGTGATGAGGGAGTATTCTTGGGATATTCTTCACATAGTAAAGCTTATAGAGTTATAACAAAAGAACTTTGTGCATAGAAGAAAGTGTACATGTGGTTTTTGATGAAACTAACATTCTTTCTGAGAGGCGGGAACAGGATGATGAAGCAATTGGGCTGGTACGAAACTCAAATGAAACTACACCCCAGACTGAAGCTACACCAGAGGAAGGAACAGTTGATGGAACAGGTCCTTCCACATAGGGCAACCTGACATGGGGAACTGAACAGAGATGAAATGATCCTCATACCTCGAGGGAACCTTTCCACTAACTTGTTCCTCGGCAACAAAATTTTGAGGAACGTCTAAAGGAAACCAGCTGGTTGTAAAACTTTACAACTATCAAAATTCTCATCCTATTGCGAACATAATCACTGATCCAACATCTGGAATCAAAATCAGATGTTCTTTGAAGAAGCTCTGTGCTTTGATGCTTTTTTATGTCTTATTTAACCTAAAACTGTTACTGAGTCTTCGTAGGATGCATACTGGGTGAATGCAATGAAAAAGCAAACCTACTATAGATAATCGGCATGAGGTTTATTCTTCTAGGTTTAAATCTTGATGGAAAGGTTGTAACGACCCGGCCGGTCGTTTTGAGAATTGTAGCCCTGTTTCCCCATTTACTGCTTAACTTGTACTTTATGATTGTTATGTGACTTTCGAGGGTAGTTGGTTCGGGTCCGGAGAGATTTCGGAATAAATTGAGACACTTAGTCTTATGGTGGAAAGCTTAAGTTGAAATGATTGATCGGATGTTGCTCTTTGTGTAAACGACTCTAAAATGGAATTTTGATGTTTCTGTTAGCTGCGTTGGGTGATTTTGGAATTAGTAGCATGTTCGGATTGTGATTTGGAGGTCTGTAGTGGAATTAGGCTTGAAATGGCGAAAGTTGGATCTTTTGGGAAGTTTGACCGGGAGTGGAATTTTTGTTATCGGGGTCAAATTCTGATTCCGGGAGTTAGAGTAGGCCCGCGATGTCAAATACGACTTATGTGAAAAATTTGGGGTCAATCAGACGTATTTTGATAGGTTTCGGCGGCATTTGTAGAAGTTGAATTTTCTTAGTTTCAATAGGCTTGAATTGGGGTGCGATTCGTGTTTTGGAAGTTGTTTGATGTGATTTGAGGGCTCAACTAAGTTCATATGAGATTTTAGGACTTGTTGGTATGTTTGGTTGAGGTCGCGGGGGTCTCGGGTTGATTTTGGATGGTTAACGGATCAAAAATATTGAAGTTGAGTGATTGATGAAGTTTGACCTTTGCTGCTGATACCGCAGGTGCGGGCTTGCAGGTGCAGGCTGTGATACGCAGAAGCGGTTTGGAAGGGAGTGTGCAGGTGGTCGCAGGTGCGAGGTGTTTTTCGCACCTGCGTGGCCGCAGGTGCGGTGAGAAGGCGCGCTGGTGTGATAGGGTTTTCCGCATCTGTGTGGCCGCAGATGTGGCAGAGGAAACGCAGAAGTGAAACTGGGTAGATGGGCCTGGTCTGCAGAGGCGGCTTGAATTCTCGCAGAAGCGAGTCTGCAGAAGCGGAGTGAGGGACCACAGGAGCGGAACGAGCCGCAGATGCATGTATGATGTCGCTCCTGTGATGCCGCAGAAGAGTTAAGTTCTCGCAGAAACGGAAGTGCTGGGCAGATTATTTGAACAAGGGTTCGCGATTTTGGCTTTATTTCATACATTTCAAGTACAGGTTTAGGCGATTCTTGAAAGGGTTTTCGAGTTGATTTCTATGGTAAGTCCCTTGTGGTCATTTTATATCAATAATCTTGCTTCCCCATTGATTTTCCCACTTAGTTGGTGTGTATTTTAGGTATAAATTGGAGTTTGAGGCTAGGGATTTGGAGAGTTTAATTTGGGAATTAGGGTGACGATTTGGTGTCGAATTTTGATAAATTTGATATAGTTGGACTCGTGGTTGAATAGACTTTCGGGTTTTGTGACTTTTATCGAACTTTTGAGATGTGGGCCCGGGGGCTGGCTTTTGAGTCGATTTTAGACTTTTGATTAATAACTTATTATTTTCTTATGGAGTTGATTCCTTTAGCCCGTATTGATTATATTGCATTGTTTATGGCTAGATTAGAGGCATTCGGAGGCCGTTTTGCAAGGCAAGAGTGTATTGGAGTAGAGATTTACTCGGATTAAGGTAAGTAATAGTTTGAAATTTGGTTCTGAAGGTATAAAACCTTGAACTATATATCATGTGATTGGTTTTTAGGTGACGTACATACTAGGTGACGGGCGTCTGGGCGTGCACCATAAGAATTGGGACTTGGTCCATTCCATGGAACTGTATAGATGATGAACCTATTTATATTTGTAAATGCTTCATGTGATATAGTAATTGAGCTGCAAACCCTGTTAGAAATCATGCTTAATCCATGTGTTGGTACTGAAGGGGCCCTCAGTGATCGTGTACATGTTAATCTATCTGCTAAATTGTTGTTCTACTCATTCTCAATTTTACTTGCATATCATATCTCAGTCTCTATTGTTCCTTTTTGATACATTATATCATTCCTGTAAGGGCTGATTTTCAAGATTACTGAGAACCCGAGAAGCTGGAGAGATTGATGACTGAGTGAGGTCGAGGGCCTGATTGTGAGATATTGATACTATAACATGTGAGTTATCGGTGCAGCACATGAGTTGTCCGTGCGGATCCTGATATTTATACTATAATACCTGAGTTGTCCATGCAGCATGTGAGTTGTCCGTGCAGATCCAAATATTTATACTATAGCGCGTGAGTTTTTCGTGCAGCACATGAGTTGTCTGTGCAAATTATAGCGCTTGGGCTGAAGGAGCCCCTCCGGAGTCTATTCACACCCCCAGTGATTTGGTATGTTTGGTTGAGGTCGCGGGGGTCTCGGGTTGATTTTGGATGGTTAACGGATCAAAAATATTGAAGTTGAGTGATTGATGAAGTTTGACCTCTGCTGGTGTAACCGCACCTGCGGAGCTTTGATTGCAGGTGCGAGCTCGCAGGTGCAGGCTGTGATACGCAGAAGCGGTTTGGAAGGGAGTGTGCAGGTGATCGCAGGTGCGAGGTGTTTTCCGCACCTGCGTGGCCGCAGGTGCGGTGAGAGGTGCGCAGAAGCGGAAGGCGCGCTGGTGTAATAGGGTTTTCCGCATCTACGCGGCCGCAGATGTGGCAGAGGAAACGCAAAAGCGAAACTGGGTAGATGGGCCTGGTCCGCAGAGGTGACTTGGATTCTCGCAGAAGCGAGTCTGCAGAAGCAGAGTGAGGGACCACAGGAGCGGAACGAGCAGCAGATGCATGTGTGATGTCGCTCCTGCGATGCCGCAGAAGGGTTAAGTTCCCGCAAAAACGGAAGTGCTGGGCAGATTATTTAAACAAGGGTTCGCGATTTAAGCTTAGTCCATGTGTTGGTACTGAAGGGGCCCTCAGTGGTCGTGTACATGTTAATCTATCTGCTAAATTGTTGTATTCTACTCATTCTCAATTTTACTTGCATATCATATCTCAGTCTCTCCTTTTTGATACATTATATCATTCCTGTGTGGGCTGATTTTCATGATTACTGAGAACCCGAGAGGCTGGAGAGATTGATGACTGAGTGAGGTCGAGGGCCTGATTGTGAGATATTGATACTATAGCACGTGAGTTGTCTGTGCAGCACATGAGTTGTCCGTGCGGATCCTGATATTTATACTATAGCACGTGAGTTGTCCGTGAAGAACGTGAGTTGTCCGTGCGGATCCAAATATTTATACGATAGCGCGTGATTTTTTTCATGCAGCACGTGAGTTATCCGTGCAAATATAGCGCTTGGGCTGAAGGAGCCCCTCCGGAGTCTATACACACCCCCAGTGAGTGCAGGTACCTACTGAGTGCGAGTGCCGAGTGCTGAGTGAATGCGAGGGCTGAGTGAGTGTTTCCCTGAGGGGATTATTTGATTTTATTATTGTTGCACTTAGCTGCCATGTATCACTATCTTGAAATTTTTGAAGGATATCACACTCTATTCACTTAAACTTGTCACGAAGCAATTGATTTGATTTAAATTGTCGAACTTGAAAGCATGCCTACTTCCCTACGTTGAAATTATTAAAATTGAACTATAATTATAAAGCTCATCACTACTTTCAGTTCTTTATTTAGTCTTGTTACTTACTGATTTGGTTGTCCTCACGCTACACCCTGCATTTTGTGCGCAGATCCAGGTGTTCACGGACACGGTGGGTGTTAATTCACTATGCAGTTGACCTTTCGGAGATCTCGAGGTAGCTGATCGGCGTTTTCGCAGACCTTGTTTCTCCTTTCCCCTTTCACTTATTGTATTTAGTTTCAGACTATGATAGACAGTATATTCCAGACTTGTGATATTTAGATGCTCATGTACTCAGTGACACCCTGATATTGGGAATTTTCGCGTCGTGTTTTCGATTTTCTTCCTTTTTATGAGGAGTTTTATTTTTTAAACTGTTTTAAATCCATTTTCTATTAAGTGTTGGAGTTATTTCATAATTGTCGGCTTGCTTAGTACCACGATAGGCGCCATTACAACAGGTTAGGATTTTGGGTCGTGACAAGTTGGTATCAGTGCCTAGGTTACGTAGACCTCGCGAGTCATGAGCAGGTTTAGTAGAGTCTTGCGGATCGGTATAGAGACATCTGTACTTATCTTCAAGAGGTTGTCGAACCTTTAGGAAATTTCACATTCTTGTATTCTTGTGGTGCGGATTTGTTGATTCCGGTAACTAAACTACTATATTTTATTCTCTCACAGATGGTGAGGACGCGTGCTATCGGGCAGGATGGACAGCCACCAGTACCACCAGCTAGGGCCACGAGAGACCGAGGTCGCGGTAGGTGCCGCAGTAGGTGCAGAGGTGTAGCTCGTACAGCAGCTAAGGTAGCACCTGCAGATCCACCAGTTGCTCCAGCTCAGGAGCAGATTCCAGATATGGCTGAGCTAGTAGCGCCAGCTCAGGCACCGCTGTGCCCATTGTGATTCCAGACCATCAGGAGGCTTTGGCCCAGATATTGACTGTTTGCACTGGCCTTGCTCGGGTGGTTTCGCCTCAGGCCATACCAGCCAATCTTAGGTCAGGGGAGGTACTCATACCCCCGTTGCCCATACTCCAGAGCAGGTGATGTAGGGACTCCAGACACTGGGGGTTTACCAGCCCAACTGATTGCAGCTGCTCAGGCGTTGGTGTTCCCGGTTATGACTGATGATGAGCAAAGAAGACTTGAGAGATTTGGGAGGCTTCAACCTCCATCATTTAGCGGTGCTGAGTTTGAGGATGCCCAAGGTTTCTTTGGCAAGTGCCAATGAGTTCTTTGTACAGCAGGTATTCTGGAGACCAGTGGGGTCTCTCGTTCACAACTTTTTTGTTTTCTGGGGCTACCCTCAGATGTTGGGAGGCTTATGAGAGGCGTAGCCCGGTCGGTGCAGCACCACATATATGACAGGAGTTCTCCGTTCTCTTCTTGGAGAGGTTCGTGCCGCAGTCTCGCAAAGAGGAGCTACGCAGACAGTTTGTGCAGCTTTGTCAGGATGCCATGTCTGTGACCCAGTACGAGATGAGGTTTTCGGAGTTGGCACATCATGCGGTTTGGTTGGTTCCCATTGATAGGGAGAGGATCAGGAGGTTCATTGATGACCTCACATATCAGTTGTGGTTACCTATGACTAGGGAAAGGGTATCTGGTGCTACTTTTGACGAGGTGGTTGACATTGCTCGGCAGATAGAGATGGTCCGTAGCCAGGAGCGTGGTGAGAAGGAGTCCAAGAGGCCTCGAGGTTCGGGTGGTTTCGGTGGTGTACCATCTAGAGTGTAGTCCTACCATAACAGGGGTCGTCTTTATAGGCCCGCTCAGACGGCTCGCCTAGCTCATTGTGGCGTATCAGCTAGCCACGGTTCTTGCAGTACTCACTCAGGCCAGTCTACATTCAGTGCCTTACCACATAGAGCTCTCACCATGCCTCGTCCGCTCAGGTTTCTACAGGTAGTTCCTCGGGTTATCAGGAGCAGTAGTTTAGTCAAATGAGGGGTTGTTTCGAGTGCGGAGACTTTGGTCATATCAAAAGAGATTGCCCTAGGTTGTTGAGTGGGGCTCCACCGTAGAGTTCTCGGCCGATGGAACCAGCGCCAGCAGTTACACCACCCACTCAGCTAGCTCGGGTTGGGGACCATGCAGCTAGAGGTCCCCCTAGAGGGAGAGGCCGATCAGGTGGCAGTCAGGCCAGATTCTATGCCATCCCTGCCAGACCAGATTTATTGCTTCGGATGCAGTGATCTCAGGTATTGTCTCAGTATGCCATAGGGATGCTTCTGTATTATTTGACCATGGTTCCACTTATTCGTATGTATCATCGTATTTTGCTGATTATCTGAATATGCCACGTGAGTCCTTAGTCTCATATGTTCATGTATCTATGCCAGTGGGCGATACTCATGTTGTGGACCATGTATATCAGTCATGTATAGTGACTATAGAGGGATCAGAGACTAGAGTTGATATCTTATTGCTTAGTATAGTGGACGTGATCTTGGGTATGGATTGGTTGTCTCCATATCATGTTGTTCTGGATTGTCATGCTAAGACCGTGATGTTGGAGATGCTAGAAATGCCAAGGATTAAGTGGAGAGTTCTCTAGACTATGTTCCCATAGAGTGATTTCATATTTGAAGCCCCAGCGGATGGTTGAGAAGGGTTGCTTATCTTATTTGGCTTTTGTGAGGGATTTTGGCGCTGATACCCCTACTATTGATTATGTTCCGGTGGTGCGAGATTTCCCGAATGTGTTTCCTACAGACTTGTCGATAGGGATATTGACTTTGGTATTGACTTGGTGCCGGCACACATCCCATCTCTACTCCACCGTATCTATGGCACCAGCTAAGTTCAAGGAATTGAAGGAGCAGCTTCAGGAACACCTTGATAAGGGGTTTAGTAGTCCTAGTGTGTCACCTTGGGATACGCCGGTTCTGTTTGTGAAGAAGAAGGATGGTACTATAAGGATGTGCATTGATTATAGACAGCTGAATAAAGTCACAATCAAGAACAAGTATCCTTTGCCGCGTATTGATGATTTTTTTGACCAGCTTCAGGGAACGAGGATGTTCTCTAAGATTGATTTGAGGTTTGGGTATCACCAGTTGAAGATTCGGGACTCAGATATTTTAAAGACATCATTCAGGACCCGTTATGGTCATTATGAGTTCCTTGTGATGTCTTTTGGGCTGACCAATGCCCAAGCAGTATTCATACATCTGATGAACAGTGTATTTCAGCCTTCTCTTGACTCGTTTGTCATAGTGTTCATTGATGATATCCTAGTGTACTCTCGTAGCCAGGAGGAGCATGCCCAGTATTTGAGGATTGTGTTGCAGCGGTTAAGGGTGGAAAAGCTTTATGCCAAGTTCTCCAAATGTCAGTTTTGGCTTAGTTTAGTGGCGTTCTTGGGGCACGTAGTGTCGAGTGAGGGGATTCTGGTGGATCCGAAGAAGATAGAGGCGGTTCAGAGTTGGCCCAAACCGTCCTCAGCAACGGAGATTCGAAGGTTTCTCGGCTTGGCCGGTTATTATCGTCGCTTCGTGGAGGGTTTCTCATCTATTGCATTTCCTTTAACCAAGTTGACCCAGAAGGGTGCTATTTTCAGATGGTCGGATGAATATGAGGAGAGCTTTCAGAAGCTCAAGACTGCCTTGACCACAGCTTCAGACCTAGTTCTACCGTCAGCTTTTGGTTCTTATACAGTGTATTGTGATGCTTCTCGGATCAGTATTGGGTGTGTCTTGATGCAGGAGGGTAGAGTGATAGCGTATGCTTCACGCCAGTTGAAGCCTCATGAGAAGAACTACCCCATCCATGATTTGGAGTTAGCTGCCATTGTTCATGCATTAAAGATTTGGAAGCATTATCTCTACGGTGTGTCTTGTGAGGTGTTTATAGATCATCTGAGTCTCCAGCACTTTTTCAAATAGAAGGATCTAAATTTGAGGCAACGAAGATGGCTGGAGCTACTAAAGGACTATGATGTCTCTATTCTGTATCATCCCTGGAAGGAAAATGTAGTGGTTGATGCCTTGAGTAGAAAGACGGTGAGTATGGGTAGCCTTGCATTCATTCCTGTTGGTGAGAGACCTCTTGCAGTTGATGTTCAGGCTTTGGCCAACCAGTTCGTGAATTAGAGTCTCGGAGCCCAGTCGGGTTCTAGCTTGTGTGGTATCTCGGTCTTCCTTATATGATCGCATCAGAGAGCGCCAGTATGATGATCCCCATTTGCTTGTCCTGAAGGACACGATTCAGCACAATGATGGAAGATATGTTACTATTGGGAAGATGGGGTATTGAGGATGCAGCGCCGGATCTGTGTGCCTAATGTGGATAGGCTACGTAAGTTGATTCTTGAGAAGGCCCACAGTTTGCGGTATTCCATCAATCCGGGTGCCGTGAAGATGTATCAGGACTTGAGGCAGCATTATTGGTGGAGAAAAATGAAGAAGGATATAGTGGGGTTTGTAGCTCAGTCCCTCAACTGTCAGTAGGTGAAGTATGAGCATTAGAGACCGGGTGGATTACTTCAGAGGATAGAGATTCCAGAGTGGAAATGGTAGTGGATCACCATGGATTTTGTAGTTGGGCTCCCACGGACTTCGAGGAAGTTCTATGCTATTTGGGTGATTGTGGATGGCTGACCAAGTTAGCGCATTTCATTCCAGTGGGTACTACTTATTCTTCAGAGCGGTTGGCTGAGATTTACATCCGAGAGATTGTTCGCCTTCACGGTGTGCCAATGTCTATCATTTTAGATCAGGGTACGCAGTTTACATCGTAGTTTTGAAGAGCTGTGCAGTGAGAATTGGGCACCCAGGTTGAGCTGAGTACAGCATTTCGACGGACAGTCTGAGCGCACTATTTAGATATTGGAGGACATGTTACGCACTTGTGTTATTGATTTTAGGGGTTCATAGGATCAGTTTCTACCGCTCGCGGAGTTTGCCTATAACAATAGCTACCAGTCGAGCATTCAGATGGCTCCGTACGAGGCTTTGTATGGGAGATGGTGTAGATCTCCGATGGGTTGGTTTGAGCCCGGTGAGGATAGACTACTGGGTACTTACTTGGTCCAGGATGCTTTGGACAAAGTTAAGATGATTCAGGAGCGGCTCCACACGATGCAGTCTAGACAGAAGAGCTATGCCAACAGGAAGGTCCGTGATGTTTCTTACATGGTTGGGAAAAAGGTCCTGCTCAAGGTTTCACCCATGAAGGGTGTTATGAGGCTCGGGAAGAAGGGCAAGTTGAGCCATCAGTATATTGGGCCATTCGAGGTTCTTTAGAGGATTGGGGAGGTGGCTTATAGGTTTGCCTTGCCACCTAGTTTGTCGAGTGTGCATCTTGTGTCTCATGTTTCTATGCTCTGGAAGTATGTCGGCGATTCGTCTAATGTTTTGGATTTCAGCACAGTTTAGTTGGATGGTGATTTGACTTATGATGTGGAACCGGTGACCATTTTGGATCGGCAGGTTTGAAAGTTGAGGTCAAAGGACATAGCTTCAGTAAAGGTGCAGTGGATAGGTTAGCCATTATAGGAGGCTACTTGGGAGACCGAGCAGGAGATGCGGAATATATATCCACACCTATTTGAGACTCCAGGTACGTCTCTAGACCCGTTCGAGGATGAACGTTTGCTTAAGAGTGGGAGGATGTAATGTCCCGGCCAGCCATTTTGAGAGTTGTATCCACGTTTCCCCATTTACTGATCATTTTGTATTTCATAGATGTTATCTGACTTGCCGAGGTAGTCAGTTCGGGTCCGGAGAGATTTCGGAATGAATTGAAACACTTAATCTCATGGTTGAAAGCTTAAGTTGAAATAATTGACCGTATGTTGATCTTTATGTAAACGACTCCGGAATGGAGTTTTGATGCTTCTGTTTGCTCCGTTGGATGATGTTGGACTTAGGAGTGTGTTCGGATTGTGATTTGTAGGTTCGTAGTGGAATTAGGCTTGAAATGGCGAAAGTTGTATTTTTTCAAGAAGTTTGACCGGGAGTGGACATTTTGTTGTCGGGGTCGAATTCCGATTCCAAAAGTTGAAGTAGGTCCGCGATGTCAAATGTGAATTGTATGCAAATTTTGGGATCAATCGGACGTGTTTTGATAGGTTTTGGCGTCGTTTGTAGAAGTTGAATTTCCTTAGTTGCAATAGGCTTGAATTGGGGTACGCTTTGTGTTTTGGAAGTTGTTTTTGATGTGATTTGAGGGCTCGACTAAGTTCTTGTGAGGTTTTAAGACATGGTTTTATGTTTGGTTGAGGTCTCGGGGACCTCGGGTTGATTCCGAATGGTTAACGGATCAAAAATATCGAAGTTGAGTGATTGCTGAAGTTGGACATCTGCTGGTGTAACCGCACCTGTAGAGCTTTGATAGCAGGTGCAAGCACGCAGGTGTGGGCTAAGATGCCAGAAGCGGATTGGAGGTGCACAAAAGCGAAAGGCGCGCTGGTGCAATAGGGTTTTCCGCATCTGCGTGGTCACCGATGCGGCAGGGGAACCGCAGAAGCGGAACTGGGCAGTTGGGCTTAGTCCGCAGAGGCGGCTTGGATTCTGCAAAAGCGAGTCTGTAGAAGCGGAGTGAGGGACCGCAGGAGCAGAACGATCTGCAGATGCGTGTGTGATGTTGCTTCTGCGGCGCCGCAGAAGCGGTTAAATTCCTGCAGAAACAGAAGTGCGGGGCAGATTATTAAAACAAGGGTTCGCAATTTTGGCTTCTTTTCAAACATTTCAAGCACGGGTTTGGGCGATTCTTGAGAGGGTTTTCGAGGGGATTCTTAAGGTAAGTCCCTTGTGCTCATTTTTGATCAATAATCTTGCCTCCCCATTGATTTTCCCACCTAGTTAGTATATATTTAAGGTTTAAATTTGAAGTTTGAGGCTAGGGATTTGGAGAGTTTTATTTGGGAATTTGGGTGACGATTTGGTGTCCGAATTTGATAAATTTGGTATGGTTGGACTCGTGGTTGAATGGGCTTTTGAGTTTTGTGACTTTTATCGAATTTCGAGATGTGGATCCGGGGGCCGACTTTTGAGTCTATTTTAGACTTTTGATTAATAACTTAGAATTTTCTTATGGAGTTGATTCCTTTCGCCCGTATTGATTATATCGCATT
This sequence comes from Nicotiana obtusifolia, assembly GCA_002018475.1. NCBI lineage: Eukaryota > Viridiplantae > Streptophyta > Magnoliopsida > Solanales > Solanaceae > Nicotiana > Nicotiana obtusifolia. The sequence continues at coordinate 231,766 of MCJB01032655.1, read as the reverse complement.
ATTTATGGCTAGATTCGAGGCTTTCATAGGCCATTTCACGAGGAAAGGGGTATGTTGGGGTAGGGATTTTCTCGGATTAAGGTAAGTAACAAATCTAAATTTGGTTCTGAGGGTATGAATCCCTGAACTATGTGTCATGTGATAGGTTTTTAGTGACGCGAATGCTAAGTGACGTGCGTGTGGGCGTGCACTGTAGGAATTGGGACTTGGTCCATTCCATGGAACTGTATAGATGATTAAACTGTTGATATCTGTACCTTCATGTGATATAGTAATTGAGCTGCAAACCCTGTTAGAAATCATGCTTAGTCCATGAGCTGGTACTGAAGGGACCCTCAGTGGTCGTGTACATGTTAATCTATCTGCTAAATTGATGTGTTGTACTCAGTCTCAATTTTACTTGCATATTATATACCAGTCTCTATTGTTCCTTTTAACAAATTATATCATTCCTGTGTAGGCTGATTTTCATGATTACTGAGAGCTCGAGAGGCTGGAGAGATTGATGACTGAGTGAGACCAAGGGCCCTATTGTGAGATATTGATACTATAGCATATGAGTTGTCCGTGCAGCACATGAGTTGTCCGTGTGGATCCTGATATTTATACTATAGCACGTGAGTTTTCCGTGCAGATTATAGCGCTTGGGCTGAAGGAGCCCCTCCGGAGTCTGTACACACCCCCAGTGAGTATAGGTACCTACTGAGTGCGAGTGTCGAGTGCTGAGTGAATAGGAGGGCTGAGTGACTGTTGCCCTGAGGGGATGTATTTTATTTCAATATTGTTGCACTTAGCTTCCATGTATCACTGTCTTGAAATTTCTGAAGGATATTATACTTTGTTTCACTTACACTTCTCACGAAGTAACTGATTTGACTCAAATTGTTGAACTTGAAAGCATGCCTACTTTCCTATGTTGAAATTACTGAAATTGAACTATAATTATAAAGCTCGTCACTACTTTCACTTCTTTATTTAGTCTTGTTACTTACTGAGTTGGTTGTACTCACGCTACACCCTGCACTTCGTGTGCAGATCCAGGTGTTCTCGGACACGGTGGGTATTGATTGACTGCGCAGCTGACCCTTCGGAGATCTCGAGGTAGCTGCTCGGCGTTTTCGCGGACCTTGTTTCTCCTTCCCTACCCTTTCACTTATTGTACTTAGTTTCAGACTATGATAGACAGTATATTCCAGACTTGTGATATTTAGATGTTCATGTACTCAGTGACACCCTGATGTTGGGAATATCTGCGTTGTGTTTTGGATTTTCTATCTTGTTTATGAGGAGTATTATTATTTAAACTCTTTTAAATCCATTTTCTGTAAAGTGTTGGAGTTATATCATAAATGTCTGCTTTCCTAGAACCATGATAGACGCCATCACGACATGCTAGGATTTTGGGCCGTGACAAAGGTATTTACTGGTTGATGGTTTTGGGGGATGTTTGAGGTGGTTTTAAGGCGAGTTTTTTTTCTGCCCTTCATGGATGATTTTGTGGGTGTATAAAAAAAATAAGAGAGGAAGAGTGTCGGAAAAGGGTGATGGGACAAGGAAATAGTGAAAGGGGAGTGAGATGTGACACGTGAATAGAATAGTAGGTAGGTGATGGGACAAAGAAATAGTATAGGGAGGGTAGGAAGTAATTTTATTAGATTTGATCCGTGATTAAAATAAATTCTTCCGTCCTTTATGTAATAGACTTTGTTAAATATATTACATATTCTCTAATAAAGCCTACTAATAAAAATAATATAAAAGTTAAAATATTAAGATTAAACCTAGAAAATATTAAATACATAAAAATGATGAAAATTCAAATATAGTAAAAAATTTGGTGCTCACAGCATGCCACTCTTTATTTGGAAACATGAAAAGTTTTCATGCAAAGAAAAGGTGAGCTATGTGACTAATTTTTGACCATACCATTATTCAAAAGGAAGAAATAAAAGTGAAAAGAGTGCAATCGAGTCTTACTTTCGGACAGCCTACATATCCGGGGTTATAAGGGAATCAGGTCGCGTGTAGTTCAAGGAGGGTGATAGAATGATGAGTAAGAGAGTCGAGTGAGGTTCCGTCAAGGCTCCGGTCCGTGGTCCTGTTTATTACATCAAAATAAAAAGAAAATTACATTAAAGAAAAGAAAGAAAAAAATACAAGATCCTATCTACTCTTCTCGTCTTGAGTCTTGCATCTTCACTTGAAATCCTGTAAACCCGCATTGGTGCCTTGAGATTGAAGATTGATTCTTGAAGCTCGAGCTTGAATTGAGACTTGGATTGAACCTTGAATGCTCACCTTGAATGCTCGCTTCTGAAATAGAAGCCGAGAAGATGGACTTTGAGATGTTGGTCGATGTGTGTATTACGTCAAAGCTCGACCCCAATCATCTTTGCGCTCGAACAACCTTCTTTTTTCGATTAGAGTTTGGAACTTGATTCTTGGAAAGTCGAGTTGTTGACACATTATCAAAGCTGACTCCGACTATCTTGTGATCGAAAGACCTTTTTTCTGACGAGAACTAAAACTGCAAGCTTTAATCGTCACAATTTGTGCCTTAAAGCGGGGTCCTGCAAAAAAGTAAAAAACGAACAAAACGAACAAAATTTTTCTGCCCTAGTATGGCACTAGAAAATTTTTATGACTTACTAGAGAAAGCAATAAAACATTTAATTTATTAAAAGGAAGACAAAAACAACAGTATAAACTAGCTATGTGAGGATATGCAACCAAGGGGTAGTACCATCTGTTACCAAAAGAAAATGCAATTAGAGAATGGTACTCTATATTACTGAAAGAAAACGTAACTAGGGGATGGCGCCCTGTATCACAAGGAGGGAATATAAATAGGGGGTGGCCCCCTATATTACTAAAAAGGGAACGTAACCAAGGGTTGGTATCCTGTATTACTAAAAGGAAATGTAACCAAGGATTAGCACCCTGTATCACTAGGAAGGAATGTAACCAGAGGTTGGTACCCTGTATTACTGCAAGGAAATGTAACTAGGGGTTGGCACCCTGTATTACTGATAAGAAATGTAACTAGGGGTTGCTACCCTGTATTACTGAAGGGAAATGTAACCAGGTATTGGTACCCTGTATTACCGAAGAAAACGGTAACCAGGGGTTGGCGCCCTGTATCACTAGGAGAGAATGTAATTGGGGGTTGACACCTTGTATTACTAAAAAGATATGTAACAAGGGATTGGCGCCCTGTATCACTAGGAAGGAATGTAACCAGGGGTTGACGTCCTGTATTACTGAAAGAAAATACAACAAGGGTTTAGCACCCGATATTACCGAGAAGGAATATAACCAGGAGTTGATACCCTGTATTATTGAAAGGAAATGTAACCAGGGGACGACATCTTGTTTTATTGATAAAGTGCTGAATCCCTCTAGGCGTAAAGGTTCTACCTGATTTAAGATACATAAAAACAACCTGAGCGAAGAGTACTTCTACTCGAAAATATGAGTTAGATCTCCCGAGGGAAAAATGTTCACCTGAGTTAAGCTACGTAAAACAGCCTGAGCGAAGAGTACTTCTACCTGGAAATATGAGTTAGATGCCCCTAGGCGAAAAGGTTCTACCTGGGTTAAGCTATGTAAAATAGTATAACCGAAGGGTACTTCTACCCGGAAATATGAATTGGATCCCCCTGGGCGAAAAGGTTCTACCCGGGTTAAAATAGCCTGAGCGAAGAGTAATTCTACCCGCAAATATGAGCTGGATCCCTCTAGTCGAAAATGTTCTACCTAGGTTAAGCTACGTAAAACAGCCTGAGCGAAGAGTACTTCTACCTAGAAATATGAGTTGGATCCCCTAGGCGAAAAAGTTCCACCTAGGTTAAGCTATCTAAAACAGCCTAAGCGAAGCATACTTCTACCCGGAAATATGAGCTGGATCCCCCTAGGTGAAATGCTTCTACCTGGGTTAAGCCACGTAAAACAGCCTGAGCGAAGAGTACTTCTACCTAGAACATGAGCTGGATCCCCCTAGGCGAAAAGGTTCTACCCGAGTTAAGCTGCGGAAATGAAAGGTATGAATAGTAGGGATGCATGCTAAAGATAAAAGAAAATGGAGATTTTAGGAACTTACCTTTGGTGATATTCGTCATTTGAGAATCCCCATTCTACACTGCTTTGTTCCTGCTTCAAACAAAGAAAAAGTGTGAGTTCTCAAAGTGGTGGTCGATTTGTTGCCTTGATGCCCTGAGTAGCTTGAAATCACGGCCACTCCTATCGAAGAACTAATTCTTTCATTGTGGTACCGAGATGCTCAGATACTCTGTATTACTTTCTGGAGACCTTGGCTTTCCAACATTGCCCCCGACTGTTTCATACCCGAATGTCCATGGTACAGCTAACCTTTATCCTCAAGGCAAGGTAATTTTTCCTTTAAAATTAAACTAAGTTGTCTTGCACCCAAAACCAGTTTGTGTCCGTATTGCTATCAATTTTTCCCATGATGCAAGCCTTAATTAGCGACCTTTTCGATTTCTTTGAAACACTTTGTTCGGCTTATCGGAGGAGATCACAGATGGATGTGTGCCTTTGTCAAATCCTTTGTTTTGCACTTTCGAGAAACTGTAATGAATTTTGTGGCCCTTTATTTATTGGATTCTAAGAAAATAGACCAGCAAACTATTCTCTTTGGAATTTCCATCTGCATGAACCCTAAGATCTTGATTAACTTCAACAACTTATTGTGCATGCTGCTTCCCGGGTATGTCCTCTTTGATGTGCTAGGATAGAACTCGCTTTGTACAGTGAGAAAGTTGGTAACAGATTTTGAAATCGTTTCATGTTTGTTTTCACAAAGAGTGACTCAAATAAATAATCTAATGCACACAATGACACGATGTAGAAATGAGATGGAATAGTATTTAACTAAAAATGTCACTTTAGGGGGGAAAGAAAGAAAGAAGGGGATCTTTTGAATGTGGTGACCAACTTTAATGATCATGAAATGCATTTTGGACTGAACGGCTAAATCTATCCAACCAATCTACCTTTTCTTATTTTTGTTCCTTTTCGTCTTTGAAGTTGGCCTCTTTGCGCCAATCATTTGCATCAAATCACAGCCTACCTTCGACCGGTAGTGCCCCGAAAGCTTTTCACCAACTGACCTCTCTCATTGTATTTATCTCTACTTATCATCGCTTTACAGTGCCCATCAGGGTTTTCATTAGTAAGACTCTCTCATTTGTTATAATATTTTATTTTATTTTTTTGCTTTCTTGTATGACCAACTTGATTGTGTTCTATGTCGTGTGATAATTGTTTGCTCATTGCATGCTTCTCTTGGAATTCTTGAAGGTTTATCAGGAGGTCTTTATTTGGAAGGCTTTTGGATATGGTTAGAAAAAAAGGACGGTATGAAGGCTCAAAATAGACTCAATATGATAGGGTTGTACACTTACAACTCTTGGAATCGTCTATTTCAAAAAAATTAAAACAAACTCATGCCCCAGTTTTAGATACTGGAATTTTTTTTTTTTAATTCTTATTTGGTTAGACCGAACCTTAGAGTAAAGACTGCCTACATATCCTTTTTAAAGGAATCAGGTCAAACGTAGTTCATACATCTGACCTAACTAAAAATTAATTCATCTTTCTTTATTTTTCTTTTTTTTTTCTTTTTTCTTTTTGCAAATTGCCCCAACTCTTATTTTCTAGAGGCATGGACCTTAGACTATTTTCTTTCTTCTTTTTTATTTTTTTGGACTTTTGACTCTAGACTTGATTCCAAGAGGAGGGGTCAAAAATTATAACATAGGTTCAAAAGGGGTAACAAGTGGTATAAAGTGTTTGGGTAGCAGAAAAAGGGCCTCCTAGCCTCGAGAACGCCAAACATATTATCTCTTCACAATCATGACATTGATAAACATGTTGTCTTCTAGGTTTTGTCCAGCGTAAAGTTGTATGAGCAATACTTTCATTGTGGGGAATAACCTTTGTCAATTTGGGTGACCTTTCTTTCTTGATATGGAAGTTTTCATTTCAATACTAATTGATTGTTTCAAATTATCAGGATTGCATATTTTTTTGAAAAACACATTTTATCTTTTAGTGCTAAATAGACTTCGACCCGTCTGATCATCCTTAAGCCTGATCTTTATAACAATTCATAGGTAGAGATACTTAACCTCCATGGATATGACTGCATTAGTTCCATGTGTACTTGGCTTATGCTTATTTTCGAAGTGTTTCAACTCTTTATTCATCTTCAAAAGTTCCTCTTTCTTTTAGTTATCAAATTCAAGATAGATCATTTACTAAAACCTGATCGAAAATTCCGCATGCATGTCATGACACTAGAACTAGCGGAAAGAGAACTATGCACAAAATTGACACAACATGACGGACTGCATTTTATTGAATAAATAATAGAAGGGTCTGATAATACAAAAAGAAGAAGAAAAGACGACAAAATAAGCTACCATGACTCTTCCCCTGCTGAAAGAGCTGTGAATTTTCAATTACAAAGCGACATCTTACCCATGGACTTGCACATCAGCATTACTACGGCATTCAATAATTTTGATTGCTTTGGAATCAACATCCAGATTTCGACTTTTTGATCAAACCGTTCTCAATATTGGCTATCAGATTTTGGGACTGGCGGCATGGAAAATTTCATAGAAACCAATTTTTCAAAAGTCTTTGAAGAATTCTCATGTCTCCCTATCATCACAGATCCTCTCAGCATATCATGTTGCTCAAACGTGGCAAAAGTCAACCAACATTTGCCTCTATTTTTCACCACCAAACTGTCCACTTGCCTTTTCGTGACCTTCGTTGGATCAACAATAACGGTGCTTATTCTCTTGGTTGAGAAGATGATAAAGTGATTCTGAATTGTTTTCGTGATTCACCGTTGCAAACCAACAAATAGACCACCTTTAACTTGCTTTTATTTCAAAATAACAAGCATGTTAGAACGAACACACTGTTCTTCTCTTCTTCTTTTTTTCCTTTTCTCTTTTTTTCTTTTTCTTTTTCATTTTTTTTTCTTTTTTTCACTTTTTTTTTCAAAATCATTCGATCGAACCTGATGTAGGTTGCCTACGTATCATGTGGGAACATGAATCAGATCTTGCGTAGTTCAGGAAGATCAAGAATAAAGTATACAAATTAACTCTTACTCTTATACAATTGAGACCATGATAGCTCCTAACAAGGAAAATATTTTTGGATTTTTTTTTTAAGAAATGCTTCTAAAGAAGAAAGAAATTTTTTTTTGGATTTTGATTTTTTTAATCTTCGAAAGAAAGACTTCTAAACCAGAAAGAAAATATTTTTGGATTTTGTTTTTGCTTTTGAATTTCAAAAAAAAATGAAAATATTTTTGAATTCTGAGTCTTCTTTTTAGTTTCCGAAAGAAAAACTTCTGAAGAAGAACGAAAAGATTTTATGTTTTTTTTAATAATTTCTGGATTTGATGTCTCAAAGATAGGTTTAAAGGAAAATATTTTTGGATTTTTGAAAATTGGGGGCCGGACCCGATAAAGTTTGCCTACGTATCTCACATCCAGTGAGAATCAGACTCACGTAGTTTGGTGCAACATATTATGTTTTCTCTTTTTGATTTTTGTGAAAATTAATCTTTAAGACCATACACAGTAGACCGCATTGTTTTTTATTAAAGAATAACGGGCATTTGTACAGAAATCGAGAGAATGCTCTTTATCTCTCTTTGTTAATTCAACTGATCTACCCTGAAGTCGATCAACATGAAAGCCTTCCAAATAATGTAACAGGTAGCACAGAACATGAACATAACGGTCTCAACAAAGTACCTATCCTAAAATACAACCCGGCCCTTGTGCCAACCCCTGCTAAGTCTAATGCACGTGATGCAAATAAAACGAACCTACTAGGGATATCCGGCATGAGATTCTTTCTTCTAGGTTTAAATCCTGATGGAGAAGGTTGTAACGACCTAGCCGGTCGTTTCAGCCCCGTTTCCCTATTTACCGCTCATTTTGTACTTCATAGTTGTTATGTGACTTTCGAGGGTAGTTGGTTCGGGTCCGGAGAGACTTCAAAAATAAATTGAGACACTTAGTCTTATGGTGGAAAGCTTAAGTTGAAATGATTGATCGGATGTTGATCTTTGTGTAAACGACTTTGGAATGGAGTTTTGATGTTTCCTTTAGCTGCATTGGGTGATTGTGGACTTAGTAGCGTGTCCGAATTGTGATTTGGAGGTCCGTAGTGGAATTAGGCTTGAAATGGCGAAAGTTGGATTTTTTAGGAAGTTTAACCGGGAGTCGACATTTTTTTATCGGGGTCGAATTCCGATTCCGGAAGTTGGAGTAGGTTCGCAATGTCAAATGTGACTTGTATGCAAAATTTGGGGTCAATCGAACGTATTTTGATAGGTTTCAATGTCGTTTGTAGAAGTTGAATTTTCTTAGTTTCAATAGGCTTGAATTGGGGTGCAATTCGTGTTTTGGAAGTTGTTTGATGTGATTTGAGGGCTCGACTAAGTTCGTATGAGGTATTAGGACTTTTTGGTATGTTTGGTTGAGGTCCCGGGGGCCTCAGGTTGATTCCGGATGGTCAACATATCAAAAAAAATTAAAGTTGAGTGATTGCTGAAGTTGGACCTATGCTGGTATAACCGCACATGTGGAGCTTTGATCGTAGGTGCGAGCTCGCAGGTGTAGGCTGTGATGCACAGAATCAGTTTGGAAAGGAGTGTGCAGGTGGTCACAGGTGCGAGGTGTTTTCCGCACCTGCATGGCCGCAGGTGCGGTGATAGGTGCACAGAAGCGGAAGGCACGCTGGTGCGATAGGGTTTTCCGCATTTGCGTGGCTGTAGATGCGGCAGGGGAATCGCAGAAGCAGAACTGGGCAGATGGGCCTGGTCTGCATAGGTGGCTTGGATTCTCGTATAAGCGAGTCCGCAGAAGCGGAGTGAGGGGCTGTTGGAGTGGAACGAGCCGCAGATGCATGTGTGATGTCGCTTCTGCGACGCCGCAAAAGCAGTTTAGTTTCCGCAGAAGCGGAGTGCTGGGCAGATTTTTAAAACAAGGGTTCGCGATTTGGGCTTCATTTCAAACATTTCAAGCACGGGTTTGGGCGATTCTTGATAGGGTTTTCGAGTTGATTCTTGAGGTAAGTTCTTTGTGCTCATTTTTTATCAATAATCTTGCTTCCCCATTGATTTTCCCACCTAGTTAGTGTATATTTAAGGTGTAAATTTGGAGTTTGAGGCTAGGGATTCGGAGAGTTTGATTTGGGAATTTGGGTGACGATCTGGTGTCGGATTTTGATAAATTTGATATGGTTGGACTCGTGGTTGAATGGGCTTTCGGGTTCTGTTACTTTTATCGAATTTTGGGACATGGGCCCAAGGGACGGCTTTTGGGTCGACTTTTGATAAATAACTTAGCATTTTCTTAAGTCTGAGGGGATGTATTTGATTTCATTATTGTTGCACTTAGCCGCTATGTATCACTGTCTTGAAATTTCTGAAGGATATTACACTCTATTTCACTTAAACTTGTCACGAAGTAACTGATTTGACTCAAATTGTCAAACTTGAAAGCATGCCTACTTTCCTATGTTGAAATTACTGAACTTGAACTATAATTGTAAAGCTCGTCATTACTTTCAAATCTTTATTTAGTCTTGTTACTTACCGAGTTGGTTGTACTCACGCTACACCCTGTACTTCGTGTGCAGATCCAGGTGTTCCCGGACACGGTGGGTGTTGATTCACTGCGCAGTTGACCCTTCAGAGATCACGAGGTAGCTGCTTTGCGTTTTCGCAGACCTTGTTTCTCCTTCCCTACCCTTTCACTTATCGTATTTAGTTTCAGACTATGATAGATAGTATATTCCAGACATTTGATATTTAGATGCTCATGTACTTAGTGAAACCCCGATGTTGGGAATTTTCGCGTCGTGTTTTGGATTTTCTATCCTGTTTAAGAGGAGTTTTATTATTTAAACCGTTTTAAATCCATTTTTTGTTAAGTGTTGGAGTTATTTATTAAATGTCAGCTTGCCTAGTACCACAATAAGCGCCATCACGACAGGTTAGGATTTTGGATCGTGACAAGTTGGTATCAAAGCCTACGTTACATAGGTCTCACGAGTCATGAGCAGGTTTAGTAAAGTCTTGTGTATCGGTACAGAGACGTCTGTACTTATCTTCGAGAGGCTGTCGAACCCTTAGGAAATTTCACATTCTCGTATTCTTGTCGTGCGGATTTGTTGATTCTGATAACTAAATTACTATATTCTATTCTCTTACAGATGGTGAGGACACGTGCTACCCGGTAGGATAGACAGCCACCAGTACCACCAGCTAGGGCCACGAAAGGCCGGGACCATAGTATGGTGGACTTCGACGTGATCTTGGGTATGGATTGGTTGTCTCCATGTCATGTTATTATGGATTGTCACGCTAAGACCGTGACATTGGCGATGCCGGGGTTGCCAAGACTTGAGTGGAGAGGTTCTCTAGACTATGTTCCCATAGAGTGATTTCATATTTCAAGGCCCAGCGGATGGTTGGTAAGGGTTGCTTATCTTATTTGGCTTTTGTGAGGGATGTTGGTGTTGATACCCATATAATTGATTCTGTTCCGATGGTGCGAGATTTCCCGAATATGTTTCCTCCAGACTTGCCGAGCATGCCGCCCGAGAGTGATATTGACTTTGGTATTGACTTGGCGTCGGGCACTCGGCCTATCTCTACTCTATCGTATTGTATGGCACCAGCTGAGTTAAAGGAATTGAAGGAGCAGCTTCAGGAACTCCTTGATAATGGGTTTATTAGGTCCAGTGTGACACCTTGGGGTGCACCGGTTCTGTTTATGAAGAAGAAGCATGGTACTATGAGGATGTGCATTGATTATAGGCAGCTGAACAAAGTCACAATGAAGAACAAGTATCCTTTGTCGCGTATTGATGATTTGTTTTACCAGCTTCAGGGAGCGAGGGTGTTATCCAAGATTGATTTGAGGTCTGGGTATCACCAGTTGAAGACTCGGGACTCAGATATTCTAAAGACAGCATTTAGGACTCATTATGGTCATTATGAGTTCCTTGTGATGTCTTTTGGGCAGACCAATGCCCCAGCAGCATTCATGCATCCGATGAACAGTGTATTTCAGCCTTATCTTAACTCGTTTGTCATAGTGTTCATTGATGATATCCTAGTGTACTCTCGTAGCCAGGAGGATCATGCCCAGCATTTGAGGATTGTGTTGCAGCAATTGAGGGAGGAGAAGCTTTATGTCAAGTTCTCCAAATGTGAGTTTTGGCTTAGTTCAGTGGCGTCCTTGGAGCACGTGGTTTCCAGTGAGGAGATTCAGGTGGATCCGAAGAAGATAGAGGTGGTTAAGAGTTGGCTAGATGATTCGCTCAAATTACACCTTAATAATAGTGTAAGCGATCGATGTCAAATATAGTAACCCAACAAGGTTGGGGTCGAATCCCACGGGGAATAGACGTGAAACTATTGTCCAATTAATGTAATACTTTACTAAGTCGTAATTCTAGCAAGTAGCCAAATAGAATAAAGAAGTGCTGAATATATAAGGAAACGAAAACTGAGAACTAATGTTTAAGAATAGTTTGAATGTGAGAACTATGAATTTAAGAAACCAAGGTTGTGCCCCCTTTAATGTAGTAGAATGTCCTTGATACTAATATTGAATTCCTTTCTTGATATGCAATTGATGTCTAACTTACTACCCAATATTTTCCAATATTTGGATAATGTATCCTCTTACGATTCTCCCGAATACAAAAGAGTCAATCTTAAGAACAACCAATTAATCGCCAAATTAAAACCTACTTATTCCTAAGTGGTTTCGTTAAACAAGGTTTAAAGCCTTGAATTTTTGTTATGTATTTCTACCAAACTCTATCTCACTTTTCCAAGATAAGTTAGAGTTAATTGGCGTTCATTAATGTTTGCAACCATTAACAATCAGTTCAAGAACGAGAAATAAATAAATATCACGCTTCCTTTGGAATTCGAATTCAATATCAAGATATAAACAACATTCTACCCATCTAGGGTTCACAACCTCAGCGTTTGAGTTTAGCTACACATGCTGATAATTAAAGAACAAGAAAGAATAATTGATGCCATCTTACAAAAATAGAAGGTTTTCAATCACCAAAGCTTCTAAGAATTCAAAAATACTCAAGTGCCGTACTTTGTACTCTAAGTTCTGACAAGAATACCTTCACAAAACCCTATAAAACCTATTTATAGAGGCCCAAAACCCGAGGCGAATGTCGGTCAGCTTTGCCC
>MCJB01032655.1:144725-218872 GCA_002018475.1 Nicotiana obtusifolia | reverse complement strand
GCAACTCAAACGATACTCTCCTAATCTAGACTCTACTTAGCAAACATGAAGCAATACTGACCATGGACGGTGGTTGTTGTTAGTATCTCAAGTATAACTCTTTAAGCTCTGTACCCCCCCTTGAATCATTAATAAGTTCAAAGACAACCAATCAATTAGTGAACTTTGAGTCTCAACAAAGTAACTAAAGGCTACCTTCAGTTGAATACTCTTATGCCTTACCCAAAGCTCAACTTACTGTCAACCTAGCAGTGTATGTGCCCTCACTGGAAAGACAGTCCCACTCTCACACAATTCATCATAGCAATACAAAGGGACTAAAATGCAAGTACACTCACTCTCAGAACAAAATATCAAGTGTCACCCCATGGCACACCATAGGCTTGCCCTTATTTTAATTCATCGCCTAGTTATCAGAACACTCAGTTGGAGATCACATAAGGACTTTGTAAGCTTGTAATGTCGGTTTAAGAAAGGGTAGGATATATATTTAAATAATAGTGACTACTTCCTCCTTGAACACTAATTACACGCTTCTTTCTTTTAACCTTTTGTTTCTTTTTGACCCCATGGCCTCAATGGCCTTACGTTCCCACATTAGACCCCACTTTGAACACCTCTTTATTTGATTCTCAAGCTCCCTTTTTTCCATTACATAACTCACTCTTTATGACAACACACAAAAAAAAAATTTGTTTTTCTCTTTTTTCTTTTTCTTTTTCTCTCTTTTTTTTTCTTCTTTTTGGAGCTTTCATAAATTCTCCTGAACTTTTGAGGTACGGGGTCCCAGTCTCATTTCACACCCTTGCCCATTTTCATGTTGACCCACACCCCCAACTTAAACTTTTAGCAATGTTCTCAATGTTCAAGGAGGAACGGGTTCAAAAGAGATCATGTTTTACGAATAGGATAAGTTTGTAATGCGGAGGCCAAGGAAAAGGCTACAAGGCTCAAATAGGGTACTAGTGATAGTCATTATGCACAGGTAAGCTGAAAAGGCTAGAAAGGTTTCATCACTAATCAAAGACAGCCTAAGATCATTTCTCTAACTCAGTGTACGTATGATAGGCAACGAAAAACCAACCGGGCAAGTTCTAGGTGGCCGCAGTGAACACAAGAATTATCAAAACAAGGAGCTCACATACATTGGCACACAAACTGTTCGGTTAACATAGTTTACAGCTTAAGAGTTCACATTTAGTCACTCGAGGCTTTCCTCGTGTACACATACACGATTCTAAGTAAACCTAGAGTTACCAAGTGAGCCTCAAATTCACATAACTGATTTGTTACAACGGTTTACTCACACAGGTTTACGTACTTGATACTCAACAAACATACCATCCTGGTCAATATACTTCATATTCATCGGCCCGGTTCTACTATTACACCCTTGAAAAAGAACCCGGCAGAAGAAAAAATAAGGGGATTTCATCGCTACTATTTAATTATAACTGCATATATACATAAATCATAAAGCATTACTATATAATGTACAGTTATCAAATGTGACTAAACATGCTCACAAATAAATCAAATATACATACAAAACAAGGATATAAGGCTACCACCCCCAACTTAAACACATGCATTGCCCCCAATGCATAAAAAAAATATAAAGGACAAGGGGCTCCCTGGTGGCACAATTTCGCGAAGAGATGCAGTAGCCTAGGTCTCCGTCGGAGCTGGAGGAGAAGTGTGGTCTGGTCCGGAGCCGGTGGTGGAGCCGCTGAGCTACTAGCTTCTTCCGTTGGTGGCCATCTCCTGGCAGCCTTATCTGCTAATGATCGCTCAATGGCCTTCTCGATGTCGGCTTGCTCTTGTTCCTCCTCCGCCGTAGGCACAGCAATTTCTTTTCCTTTTGGCTTAGGGGTTGCACCCTCATCGAGCTCTAAACTGGCCTCCTCTGATTCGTCCCCTTCGAATTCTGATGACCCCTCTGATGCCTCGTCATCAGTAGAATCAACCTGGACTGTAGGGGCGGGAGGCTGAGACATTTTAGCATATGAAGGTGTGATGTCTGCCATTAGTGTCGTGAAGTCCAGGCCCAAGTCAGCACGGCCAGCACCCTGGCCACCCTCGTTGGGGAGGAGAGATGATATGTCGAACTCCAGATTTTTCATCTTCTGGAGGTCGGTCTTCATTGATTGTACTTCCTCCCGTAGTTGGGGAAAACCCCTCACCTCACCTCTTTCAATTTTTTCAACATTCGACTCAAGCTTGGTCAACCTCTCTCCAAACGCTAATTGTTGTTGTTACAGCGGAGTCAAGGCCTGTTTAATCAGTGAGGGCAATGTCTTCAAGAGTTGGTCTACTTTAGAATTTGCGTGATGAGCAAGTAGACCGAGTCTTGAAATGGCTGGCAGGTGTGAAGCTGATAAACCAGTGGATGAGAGTGCAGTTTCTTCAGCAACTGTAGAGGTGTCAGGATCTTGGGGAGACAGGAGATTCTGGGAGTCAATGTCGTCAATTGGGGTTACTGGTGGGGCAGCTGAATCACTTATACGAGTGATATCTATATCTCTCGTAGACCTCCCGAGTTTGTCTTGTTGTGGTAAGAATGGGACATTGACCTCTTGGCAGAGGGTGGTGATCAAACTTGGGAAAGGAAGTGATGTGGCCTGCTGAGTAGCCCGGATGCCAATTTCCTGGAAGATCAGACTCCCCACATCAATTTTAATACCCGTCATTATGCACGCAATGAGAAGTGCCTTCTCAATGCTGATGTCTGTTTCATTTTTGGAGGGTATTAAATGGGAGGTGACAAAGCTGAGCCAATATTTGGCCTCCCTTGTGAGGTCTTCTTTGAAAATTTTCTTCCCAGGACTGATCCAGGCTAGAGTCCCCTTAGCAATGATGGACGCTATCCATCCACGTTCATTCTCTCTGTTGGAGTACTTTGTATCGTACTCCGCTGTGCCTGATTACCAGTCAGGGAAGTAGAGGTCATTGATATGTTCGCTGTCACAAAACACAGCCTTCCCTCGAACGTGGACGATGCCGATGAATATTCGGTTGCGTCTATGATACGATGTTCTTAAGGCTCCATACGACGCATAGAATTCCCGGACCATGGCCTCATTATACTCCTTTGGGTCTGTGGTGAAGTACTCCCATTTTTTCGTTTTAATGTTTTCGAGAATATGAGGGTACTGGTCCTGAAGCCCATTCAAGCTCAACTTTTTCTCCCCCAGGATCCTTCTCTTTGTGAGCGCTTCCCCTGAACAAAGACCTTGAACCTTCAACTCCAAAACGAAGCTGAAGGTCATCACCCCCTTTCCTTCGGGCCTCAGCTATTAAATCAACTTCCGGTACGCAGTCCTCCTCATCAGACTGGGAGGGGTTAGGTACAGTTGATTCCTTTCTTGCCCGTTTGGGTGGTTCTGAGGTTGAAGCGGCAGCTGGCCTTCTCTTTGTGGAATGCTTTTTGGCTGCCATATCTGCATAAGTGGGAGATGTTAGTGACATTAGCATCATTTGAGAAAAACAAGAACAGGAGAAATGACCAAAGAATTACAAAAATGCGGCGTGGTTTGCGGTCGCATAACCACTATGTGAACCGCAAACACGTCGCATTCTTTTGTTTGATATGTAGAGGGTGGTCCGTGGTGGATTTTGCAAACCGCATAACCACTATGCGAACCGCAAATCCATCGCAGATCGTCTTTGACCTTAAGCTTGGTAGATACACATAAGTGCGATCTCATACTCATCGCAAAGCATGATATGCGATCGCATTTCAACCGCATCCTTCACCAATGTTTACCAAACGTTCTGGCCATGTTTGCGGTGGCTCTGTGGTCCGCATATCGACTATGCGATCGCAGAATCACCGCAAATGTCGTCTTCCTCATAGACCTAGGGTTTAGGGATGCGGTCAAATTGTGGTCCATATTTTGAGTTTGCGGACTGCAAATACCTTCAAATATCCTCGCATATGCATCCCTCAAGCAAGAAAATCCTAGATTTCTATTTCCATTCCAACGACTTGAACATCTTTACTGAGTTATAAACCCCAATTTTTCGAAATAAGAATTTAAGGTGAAACAAAGAATGCACATACCTTGTGAAGAAGATTGTAGCTGTTAGGTTAAAGGTGAATCGACTCTTGGACTGGCACTTTGACTTTTCCGATGATGTTCGTCGGAGGTCTTCTCTGTTTCCGTCTTCTCTTCTCTTTTTTTTTGTTTGTTTGTGTGTTTTATATATATATATATATACTTAGGTTGAAGCTTTAGAAAAGGATGAAATGCGAACACGTACCTGGCAATTATGCGGCGATTTAAGTTCCGCATAATTGCAATGCGAACCGCATAATGAGGGCTTCCACCGCATTTTTATCAGACTTGTGAGCTGAATTCTCTGTCTCTGTTTGCGGTGAGAATGCGGTTCACATACCTCGAATGCGAACCGCAAATTGTCGAGCTTCGTCGCATTTTTGCCCAATATGTTTTCTCAAGTGTCTGCTTCAGTTTGCGGCACAAATGCGGTTCGCATATCTCAAATGCAATCGCAGTTGTGCAGCATTTTTCACCTTGATGTTTTTCTGCAGTTTCAAACACTCCTCTTCAATTCGTGTATCCTTTCATCACATTCCTGCATTCGAAAACCCTTCAAATAGACCTAAGTACAAATGTAATATTGCATTCTAAATAAATAAAAATACAACATAGACAAGAGCTAATGATACCACACATGGGTTGCCTCCCATGAAGCGCTTGATTTAACGTCGCGGCACGACGATGTTAGGGTGTTTCTGCAATCATTCTGTAGTTGGGATTTGATTATCTTTTAGAGCCAGTTGCTCTACCACATGTTTTTCTCCATCTACACCCAAGTAGTGCTTGATTCTCTGCCCATTAACCTTGAAGGTCCGGAGCCCATCCTCCGATGCTAATTCAACAGCTCCAAACGGAGAGACATCAACAACTTTAAATGGTCCAGACCATTTGGACTTCAGCTTCCCCGGAAATAATTTGAGTCTTGAATTGAACAGCAACACCAGGTCCCCTGCCTTAAACTCTCTTTTCAGGATCTTTGTATCATGGACGAATTTCATTTGTTCTTTATAAACTGCTGCACTCTCATAAGCATGAAGACGGAATTCTTCCATTTTATTTAACTGTGCCATCCTTAGAGCTCCGGCCTCCACCCAGTCCATGTTCAATCTTTTTAAGGCCCACATGGCCTTATGCTCGAGTTCTACGGGTAAATGGCACGCCTTTCCAAAGACTAACCGAAACAGGGATCTACCGATAGGAGTCTTGTAAGCTGTACGATATGCCCATAGAGCATCATCTAGCTTTCTTGACCAATTGGTCCTATTTGCGTTCAACATCTTGGATAGGATGCTTTTGATCTCCCTATTGGATACTTCAACTTGGCCGCTCGATTGTGGATGATAAGGTGTGGCAACCTTATGCTTAACCCCATACTTGTCGAGGAGACCTTTAAATACTCTGTTACAGAAGTGTGAACCTCCATCGCTAATAATGGCTCTCGGGGTGCCAAACCGGGTAAAAATATTCTTCTTTAGAAACGCGGTCACACTCCGAGCTTCGTTGTTTGGTAAGGCAACGACTTCTACCCATTTGGATACATAGTCCACAGCCACTAGGATGTATTTCATCCCACATGAGCTTATGAAAGGGCCCATGAAGTCAATACCCCAAACATCGAATAATTCGATTTCCATAACAAATTTCATAGGCATCTCATGCCTCCTCGAGATTGGGCCCTGTCGTTGGCATTGGTCGCAAGACTTCACCAACTGATTAGCATCCTGATAGATAGTCGGCCAGTAATACCCACACTCCAAAATCTTTGCAGTTGTTCTGTTACCCCCATGATGACCCCCAACTGGTGAGTCATGGCACGCTTTCAGAATCTGTAAGCATCTCTTCCTCAGGTACGCATCTTCGAATTATGCTATCAGCACAGACACGGAATAAGAATGGTTCTTCCCAATAATAATTGCGACAATCCCTCAAGAACTTCTTCCGTTGGTATGATTCTAACCCTTCCGGAATAAGATCGCTGACAATGTAGCTGGCAATGTCTGCATACCACGGTGCAAATGAATTTGATACCATCAGTATATGTTCATCTGGAAATGAGTCATTTATTTCCAACTCTTCTCTATGTCTCCCTGATTCTTCCAGTCTAGATAAGTGATCTGCCACTTGGTTTTGTGTTCCCTTGCGATCCCAAACTTCGAAATCGAATTCTTGCAGCAGCAACACCCATCGGATTAGTCGTGGATTTGCATCTTTCTTCGCCATCAAATAACGGAGAGCAGCATGATCTGTATACACAATCACTTTGGATCCCAATAGATATGCACGAAACTTCTCGAATGCATACACAATAGCTAACAGTTCCTGCTCGGTTACAGTGTAATTCATTTGCGCCCCAGTAAGTGTCTTGCTAGCATAGTATACTGGGTGAAGAATTTTGTTGTGTCTCTGTCCCAGCATCACTCCAATAGCTACACCGCTAGCATCACACATGAGCTCAAAAGGCAATGACCAATCAGGTGTGACAATAATAGGTGTCGTGGTAAGCTTCGTTTTCAGTTCTTCAAAAGCTACGAGGCACTTTCATCAAAGACAAATTTGGCATCTTTCTCTAAGAGTTTACACATTGGGTGTGCAATCTTTGAGAAGTCTTTAATGAACTGCCGGTAGAATCCAGCATGCCCCAAAAAGCTACGGACACCTTTTATTGATGTGGGTGGAGGGAGCTTGGAGATGATCTTAATTTTAGCCTTATCCACCTCTATACCACGCCTGAAGATTTTATGCCCCAAAACTATACCTTCATCCACCATGAAGTGGCATTTTTCCCAATTGAGTACAAGGTTTGTTTCTTCGCATCGCTTTAGCACTTGTTTGAGATTCTTCAAGCATTGCTCAAATGTTTCCCCAACTACCGAAAAATCATCCATAAAGACGTCGAGGAAGTCCTCTACCATATCAGAAAAAATCGACATCATACATCTCTGGAAGGTAGCTGGAGCATTACACAATCCGAAAGGCATTCGACTGAAAGCAAATGTTCCATACGGGCATGTGAAAGTTGTCTTCTCCTGGTCCTCCAAAGCTATATTGATCTGATTATACCCGGAGTATCCGTCGAGGAAGCAATAGAAGGACTTTCCGGCTAGCCGATCAAGCATTTGATCAATAAAAGGCATAGGAAAGCGGTCCTTGCATGTGACACTATTTAACTTTCTGTAATCCATGCATACTCGCCATCCGGTTACTGTCCTTGTTGGAATCAGCTCGTTCTTTTCATTCTTGACCACCATCATGCCTCCTTTCTTTGGCACGCATTATACCGGGCTCACCCATGAACTATCGGCAATTGGATAGACTACCCCAGCCTCCAGCCATTTGATTATCTCTTTCTTCACCACCTCCTGCATTGATGGATTTAGACGTCGCTGGTGCTCCACACTTGGTTTTGTCCCATTTTCTAGTTGAATCTTGTGCTCACAAATTCCAGCAGGGATTCCCCGAATGTCTGCAATTGTCCAACCGATGGCTTGTCTGTGTTCCTTCAGCACTTGCAGCAACTGTTCTACCTGTACATCATTCAACAACGAAGAAACAATTACTGGTAAAGTGTTATTCAAGCCAAGAAATTTATACCTCAAATGCGACGGAAGTGGTTTGAGCTCTAATTGAGGTGGTTCGATAATGGACGGCTTTGCAGGAGGTGTAGCTCTATTCTCCAAATCTAAGGACAGTTTTGGTGGAGTATATGAGTAAGAGCCACGTCCTTCTAACGCATTTACCGACTCCATAAAGCCTTCCATATCATTACCATCAAAATTCACCAATATTGCTGCCAGTGCTTCACCTAAGCATTGCTCTTCCATCTTCATTTTAACAGCCTCATCGACTTCATCAACAATGCCAATTAGTGAAATGTTCTCTTACTGGGTTGGCAACTTCATTCCCTTACTAGCTTGAAAAGTGATTTCTTCGTTGTTTACCCGGAACTTTATTTCATTACGCTCCGAGTCCATAAGAGCCCTTCCAGTAGCTAAGAATGGTCTCCCCAATATGATAGGGATTTCCTTGTCCACAGCACAATCAAGGATCACAAAATCGGCTGGAATATGAAATTTTCCAACTTTTACAATTACATCATCCACAATAGCAACTGGTCTTTTGATAGATCGATCAGCCATCTGCAACCTCATGCTTGTCGGCCTCGGCATTACTAGCCCAGCTTGTTTGTAGATGGCTAGAGGCATTAGATTAATGCTGGCCCCATTGTCATACAATGCCTTAGCAAAGTCGCGCACTCCAATAGTTCACGGAATAGTAAATGCTCCTGGGTCCTTTTCTTTTGGATTGGATTTGTATCTATGATAGAGCTAACCCTGTGAGTCATATTTACCACCTTATTCCTGGTGGTTCTCTTTTTTGTAATCAGATCCCTTAGATATTTGGCAAACCCTGGCATTTCTTGGAAAGCCTCCAAGAAAGGTATACTAACTGATAACTGCTTGAGAATGTCGTAAAACTTCTCAAACTTGTTGTCGTCAATTCTTCTCGTAAGTCTCTGAGGAAAAGGAGGAGGGGGTCTAGGAATTGGCGGAAGAACGGTTAATGTTCCTACTGCCTTATCCTTTATCCCTTCCTGAGTCTCATCTCGGTTCAGCACAATTTCTGGATTTTCGTTTACCTCAGCAACATTATCTTTTTCAACTTCGACCCTTTTTTGAAGTTCTTCAGCATCGACTGCTTGCTCATCTCTCCCTTACAATGTCTTACCGCTCCTGGTCATGACATCCATAATATGAGCAGTTGGGCCACTTCCACTCCCCTTAGGATTCGCAATCGTGTCGCTAGGAAGTGTTCCCTTCTGTTGTGGATATTGTTCTCGAGAGAGATCCCTCATTTGCAATTCCAACTTTTGAATCGCTGCTGTGTGGGAGCCAACCAATTCAGTCATGTTTTTCATGGAATTATCTGACTTTTCTTGGTTCTGTAATATCCTCTCGAGCATACTCTCCAATTTGGATTCACTTGAGGATCCCTGATTCGAATACTGACCTTTCGGAGGAACATAAGGGTTGGAACTTCTGTTTGAAAAATTATTACTGTTGTTCCAATTTCCTTGATTGGGGCCACTTTGATCGTTTCGCCATTGTTGGTGACCTTGCCCTTGCGGGTTTGGTCTTGCGTCCCTTGGCCCTGATAATGTTGCCTTTGATAACCTCCCTGAGAATTGTTGACATAATTAGCCTCTTCATATTCATCACTTTGCACTGGTTGCACATTCTCCACTACATTGACTTTCTTCTTCTGATTTTCTGTGAACAACTTCGTCAATACATTAACATTTGTAGCAGGTTCAGCAATTACTTGGTCTCGTTCTTGATTTTCCTTGATCAAGTTATTCATAGAAGGAGACCCAATTGTAATTCCACCTGTTGTATCCTCAGAATGCCAATCTTGATTGTGTTTTGCCATTTTATCCAAAATCTGAGTTACTCTAGCGAAGGTTTTATCCATGAAAGAACCAGCAGCAGCATTCTTCGCTATTGATTGGTTCATAGGGTCCAAACCCATGTAGAATTTTTCCAGCAAGATGGAATCGGGAAAGCCATGGTTTGGAGACCTTACCAAATACAACTTGAAGCGCTCCCACGCTTCATGTAGTTGTTCGCCAGGTAGTTGCTTAAAGAAGAATATCTTATCTCTGAGCTCAGATTTCTTGCTTTGTGGAAACCACTTCGACAAGAATGCCCGGACAAGTTCAGGCCATGAATGGATGGAATTTGGAGGAATATTCTGAAGCCATTTCCTCGCATCTCCAACTAACGAGTACTTAAAGCATCTCAGCCTTAATGCATCGTCAGAGACATTGTTTTGCTTGTGCGTCGCACAAACACCCAAGAAATTCCTGAGGTGCTGTGTTGGATCGTCATCAGTGGAGTTTCTGAAGTATCCTTCAGCTTTCAGCATCAAAATCAGTCCATGTTCTACCTTGAACGTAGCAGCACCTATAGCCGGAGGTACTATAGCATTTGTATCCTCTATATATTCTTCAATATCAGCAAAAGAATTTTCTTCCTGCTCCACCTCCACATCTTCTTCATGGTTTGCCATATCTTTCTGTCTACAACAACCAAAACAAACAGCGTGTAATCAAATGGAATTAGACGTATAGTAAAGTATACACTAATTAGAAATTTCAAAACCGTATTCCCCGGCAACGGCGCCAAAATTTGATTCGCTCAAATTACACCTTAATAATAGTGTAAGCGATCGATGTCAAATATAGTAACCCAACAAGGTTGGGGTCGAATCCCACAGGGAATAGGCGTGAAACTATTATCCAATTAATGTAATACTTTACTAAGTCGTAATTCTAGCAAGTAGCCAAATAGAATAAAGAAGTGCTAAATATATAAGGAAAGGAAAACTGAGAACTAATGTTTAAGAATAGTTTGAATGTGAGATCTATGAATTTAAGAAACCAAGGTTGTGCCCCCTTTAATGTAGTAGAATGTCCTTGATACTAATATTGAACTCCTTTCTTGATATGCAATTGATGTCTAACTTACTACCCAATATTTCCCAATATTTGGATAATGTATCCTCTTACGATTCTTCCGAATACAAAAGAGTCAATCTTAAGAACAACCAATTAATCGCCAAATTAAAACCTACTTATTCCTAAGTGGTTTCGTTAAACAAGGTTTAAAGCCTTGAATTTTTGTTATGTATTTCTACCAAACTCTATCTCACTTTTCCAAGATAAGTTAGAGTTAATTGGCGTTCATTAATGTTTGCAACCAATAACGATCAGTTCAAGAACGAGAAATAAATAAATATCAAGCTTCCTTTGGAATTCGAATTCAATATCAAGATATAAACAACATTCTACCCATCTAGGGTTCACAACCTCAGCGTTTGAGTTTAGCTACACATGCTGATAATTAAAGAACAAGGAAGAATAATTGATGTCATCTTACAAAAATAGAAGGTTTTCAATCACTAAAGCTTCTAAGAATTCAAAAATACTCAAGTGTCGTACTTTGTACTCTAAGTTCTGACAAGAATACCTTCACAAAACCCTATAAAACCTATTTATAGAGGCCCAAAACCCGAGGCGAATGTCGGTCAGCTTTGCCCTAGTTGAAATAATGCGAACCGCATTTCTGTCGCAGAACAGGAATGTGGTTCGCAAATCATCATCATCCGTCGCAAATCACACCAGACAGTTTTGCTCTCGTCGCATCTTGGTTTGCGGTGACTATGCGATCGCAGAATGCGATCGCATTCTTCACACTAACTTTCACTCAGAACTCTGTTCATGTTTGCGATTTTATTAGGCCAATTCGCTGTTCACATTACTATTTTGCGGTCGCATTTGCGACCGCATTCTTGACATGAAGGTTGGCCTAAAGTTCTGTCTTCGTCTGCGATCTACTTGTAGCATATGCGATTCGCATGTCCATTCTGCGACCGCATTTTTACATATGCGATGCTTTTAACCTCTTTTCTTGTCTTCAGCTAACTTTTTGCACTCTTTTCTGTTCTTCAGGGTCTTGACACTTGTTATTCTGTAAATACACTAAAATTACATAAATATCACGAGAATTAACAAGTAAAACAAGTTAGACTTTAAGCAAATAGTATCAAAATGTGCCGAAATTACCCGGCACATCAACAGACCATCCTCAGCTACGGAGATTCGAAGCTTCCGCGACTTGGCCGGTTATTATTGTCGCTTCGTGGAGGGTTTCGCATTTATCATCGCCTTTAACAAAATTGACCCAAAAGGGTGCTATTTTCAGATGGTCGGATGAGTGTGAGGAGAGCTTTCAGAAGCTTAAGACTACCTTGACCACAGCTCCAGTCCTTGTTCCACCTTAGCTTCTGGTTTTATACAGTATATTTTGATGCTTCTCGGATCGGTATTGGGTATCTTGATGTAGGATGGCAGAGTGATTGCATATGCTTCGCGCCAGTTGAAGCCTCATGAGAAGAACTACCCTACCCATGATTTGGAATTAGTTGTCATCGTTCATGCATTAAAGATTTGGAAGCATTATCTCTACGGTGTGTCTTGTGAGGTGTTTACAGATCATCGGAGTCTCTAGCACTTGTTCAAATAGAAGGATCTAAATTTGAGGCAGCGGAGATATTTGGAGCTGCTAAAGGACTATGATGTCATTATTCTGTATCATCCCAGGAAGGCCAATGTGGTGGCTAATGCCTTGAGTAGAAAGGTGATGAGTATGGGTAGCCTTACATTCATTCCTATTGGTGAGAGACCTCTTGCAGTTGATGTTCAGGCTTTGGCGAACAAGTTTGTGATATTAGACATCACGAAGCCCAGTCAGGTTATAGCTCGTGTGGTATATCGGTCTTCCTTATATGATTGCATCAAAAAGCGCCAATATGATGATCCTCATTTGCTTATCCTGAAGGACACGATTCAGCACGGTGATGTCAGAGATGTTACTATTGTGGATGATTAGGGGATTGAGGATGCAGGGTCGGATCTGTGTACCTAATATGGATAGACTACGTGAGTTGATTCTTGAGGAGGCCCACAATTCGCGATATTCCATCCATCCGGGTGCCGCGAAGATGTATCGGGACTTGAGGCAGCATTATTTGTGGAGAAAAATGAAGAAGGATATAGTGGGGTTTGTAGCTCAGTGCCTCAACTGTCAGCAAGTGAAGTATAAGCATCAGAGACCGGATGGATTACTTCAGAGGATAAATATTCCAGAGTGGAAATGGGAGCAGATCACCATGGATTTTGTAGTTGGGCTCCCACGGACTTCGAGGAAGTTCTATGCTATTTAGGTGATTGTGGATGGCTGACCAAGTCCGCTGCACTTCATTCCAATGGATACTACTTATTCTTAAGAGCAGTTGGCTGAGATTTACATCCGAGAGATTGTTCGCCTTCACGGTGTGCCAATGTCCATTTCAGATCGGGGTACGCAGTTTTGGAGAGCCGTGCAGCGAGACCCAGGTTGAGCTGAGTACAGCATTTCACCCTCAAACAAACGGACAGTCCGAGCGCACTATTCAGATATTGGAGAACATGCTATGAGCTTGTGTCATTGATTTTGGGGGTTCATGGGATCAGATTCTGCCGCTCGCGGAGTTTGCCTACAACAACAGCTACCAGTCGAGCATTCAGATGGCTCCATATGAGGCTTTGTATGGGAGACGGTGTAGATCTACGGTGGGTTGGTTTAAGCCCATTGAGGCTAGACTATTGGGTACTGACTTGGTCCAGGATTCTTTCGACAAGGTTAAGATGATTCAAGAGCGACTTCGCACGGCGCAGTCTAGACAAAAGAGTTATGCCGACAAGAAGGTCTGTGTTGTTGCTTACACGGTTGGGAAAAAGGTCCTGCTCAAGGTTTCACCTATGAAGGGTGTTATGAGGTTCGGGAAGAAGTGAAAGTTGAGCGGTATATTGGGCCATTCGAGGTACTTCAGAGGATTTAGGAGGTGGCTTACAAGCTTGCCTTGCCACCTAGTTTGTCGAGTGTGCATATAGTGTTTCATGTTTCTATCCGGATGTATGTCGGCGATTTGTCTCATGTTTTGGATTTCAGCACAGTTCAGTTGGATGGTGATTTGACTTATGATGTGGAGCCGGTGGCCATTTTAGATCGGCAGGTTTGAAAGTTGAGATCAAAGGACATAGCTTCACTAAAGGTGGAGTGGAGAGGTCAGCCATTTGAGGAGGCTACTTTGGAGACCGAGCGAGAGATGCGGAGCAGATATCCACACCTATTTGAGACTCCAGATACGCTTCTAGACTCGTTCGAGGACGAATGTTTGTTTAAGAGGGGGAGGATGTAATGACCCAGCCTGTCATTTTGAGAGTTGTAGCCCCATTTCCCCATTTACTGCTCATTTTGTACTTTATAGATGTTATGTGACTTGACGAGGTAGTTGGTTCGAGTCTGGAGAGATTTAGGAATGAATTAAGACACTTAGTCTCATGGTGGAAAGCTAAAGTTGAAATGATTGACCGGATGTTGATATTTGTGTAAATGAATTCGAAATGGAGTTTTGATGTTTCTGTCAGCTCCGTTGGACGATTTTAGACTTAGGAGCCTGTCCAGATTGTGATTTATAGGTCCGTAGTAGAATTAGGCTTGAAATGGCGAAATTTGGATTTTTTGGGAAGTTTGACCGGGAGTGGACTTTTTGTTATCGGGATCGAATTTCGATTTCGGAAGTTGGAGTAGGTCCGCAATGTCAAATGTGACTTGTGTGCAAAATTTAGGGGTCAACGGATGTGTTTTGATAGGTTTCGGCATCGTTTATAGCAGTTGTTTCCTTAGTTTCAATAGGCTTGAATTAGGGTACGATTCGTGTTTCGGAAGTTGTTTGATGTGATTTGAGGGCTCGACTAAGTTCATCTAAGGTTTTAGGACTTGTTTGCATGTTTGGTTGAGGTCCCGGGGACCTCGGGTTGATTCCGGATGGTTAACTGATCAAAAATATTTGAAGTTGAGTGATTGCTGAAGTTGGACCTCTGCTGGTGTAACTGCACCTATGGAGCTTTGATCACAGGTACGAGCTAGCAGGTGCGGTCTGTGATGCGCAGAAGCGATTTGGCGGGGAGTGTGCAGGTGGTCGCAGGTGCGAGGTATTTTCCGCACCTGCGGTGAGAGGTACGCAAAAGCGGAAGGCGCACTGGTGCGATAGGGTGTTCCGCATTTGTGTGGCCGCAGATGCGGTAGGGGAACCGCAGAAGCGGAATTGGGCAGATGGGTCTGGTCCACAGAGGTGGCTTGGATTCTCGCAGAAGCAAGTCCACAGAAGAAGATGAGGGACCGTAGGAGCAGAACGAGTTGTAGATGTGTGTGTGATGTCACTTCTAGACGCCGCAAGAGCGCTTAAGTTCCCGCAGAAGCGGAAGTGCTGGGCAGATTATTAAAACAAGGGTTCGCAATTTTGGGTTTATTTCAAACATTTCAAGCACGGGTTTGGGCGATTCTTGAGAGGGTTTTCGAGGGGATTCTTGAGGTAAGTCCCTTGTGTCATCTTTGATTAATAATCTTGCTTCCCCATTGATTTTCCCACCTAGTTGGTGTGTATTTAAGGTGTAAATTTAGAGTTTGAGGCTAGGGATTTGGAGAGTTTTATTTGGGAATTTGGGTGACGATTTAGTGTCGGAGTTTATAAATTTGGTATAATTGGACTCGTGGTTGAATGAGCTTTCGAGTAGTGGGCCCGGGGGCCAGCTTTTGAGTCGATTTTAGACTTTTGATTAATAATTTAGCATTTCCTTATGGAGTTGATTCCTTTCGCCCGTATTGATTATATCGCATTATTTATGGCTAGATTCGAGGCTTTCATAGGCCATTTCACGAGGAAAGGGTGTGTTGGTGTAGAGATTTGCTCGGATTGAGGTAAGTAACAATTCTAAATTTGGTTCTGAGGGTATGAAACCCCGAATTATGTGTCATGTGATTGGTTTTTGAGTGACGCACATGTTAGGTGACGGGCGTGTGGGCGTGCACCGCAGGAATTGGGACTTGGTCCCTTCCATGGAACTGTATAGATGATTAACCTGTTGATATCTGTAAATTCTTCATGTGATATAGTAATTGAGCTGCAAACCCTGTTAGAAACCATGATTAGTCCATGTGTTGATACTGAAGGGGTCCTCAGTGGTCGTGTACATGTTAATCTATCTACAAAATTGCTGTGTTGTACTCAGTCTCAATTTTACTTGCATATCATATCTCAGTCTCTGTTGTTCCTTGTTGATACATTATATCATTCCTGCATGGGCTGATTTCATGATTACTGAGAGCCCGAGAGGCTGGAGAAATTATGACCGAGTGAGGCCAAGGGCCTGATTGTGAGATACTAATATATAGCACGTGAGTTGTCCGTGCAGCACATGAGTTGTCCGTGCGGATCACGATATTTATACTATAGCACGTGAGTTGTCCGTGCAGCACGTGAGTTGTCCTGCAGCGCGCGAGTTGTCCGTGCGGATCCAGATATTTATACTATAGCACGTGAGTTGTCCGTACAGCATGTGAGTTGTCCGTGCGGATTATAGCGCATGGGCGGAAGGAGCCCTCTGAAGTCTGTACACACCCCCAGTGAACGCAGGTACCTACTGAGTGCGAGTGCCGAGTGCCGAGTGCTGAGTGAATGGGAGTGCTAAGTGACTGTTGCCCTACGGGGATATATTTGATTTTATTATTGTTGCACTTAGCTGCCATGTATCACTGTCTTGGAATTTTTGAAGGATATCACACTCTATTTCACTTAAACTTGTCACGAAGCAACTGATTTGATTTAAATTGTCGAACTTGAAAGCATGCCTACTTTCCTCCGTTGAAATTACTGAAATTGAACTATAATTGTAAAGCTCGTCACTACTTTTAGTTCTTTATTTAGTCTTGTTACTTACTGAGTTGGTTGTACTCACGCAACACCCTGCACTTCGTGGGCATATCCAGGTGTTCTCGGACACGGTGGGTATTGATTCAATACGCAGTTGACCCTTCGGAGATCTCGAGGTAGCTGCTCGGCGTTTTCGCAGACCTTATTTCTCCTTCCCTACCCTTTCACTTATTGTATTTTGTTTCAGAATATGATAGACAGTATATTCCAGACTTGTGATCTTTAGATGCTCATATACTCAGTGACACCCCGATATTAGGAATTTTCGCATTGTGTTTTGGATTTTTTATCCTGTTTATGAGGAGTTTTATTATTTAAACTGTTTTAAATCTATGTTCTATTAAGAGTTGGAGTTATTTCATAAATGTCGGCTTGCCTAGTACCATAATAAGGGCCATCACGACATGTTAGGATTTTGAGTCGTGACAAAGGTATTTAGACTGGCTTGCTCGAGTGGACAACTCGAGCCGAGAAGGGTCAGTGTATCGGTAGCATTGCTTTCCGGCATTGCTGGTAGTGCTGCCCCCCTAAAATGTGTGCGACTAAAATCCTTCACCGGGTGGCAAGCACATTGGCTATCTCAAAGAAAGCGGGCTATGTCAAGCAAATGCCTAATTTAATTTCAAGAAAACTCAAAGGGGTGCATGAAAAGATAATTTATATATACAATTCAACAATATCAAAGCAGTAAAAAGCGGACAAGTAGCATATTAGGCCCAAATAAACCACAATATATATACAAAATCAATAAAGCCAAATAAAAGTCAATATTTACAAGCTCGAATTCTGGTTATCCCCAGCAGAGTCGCCAGAGCTGTCACTCTTTTTTCACCCCCAAAAGATATATGTTATGGATTGTTGTGGATTAAAGAGTTTTTTCTATTAAAGTGACAAATTTGAATAGGGATTATTTTATTTACTGAGTCGCTACTGGAATTGATTTATTGGGTGTTCCAGGTCACCTTTTATTTGAATTCCTAGTCAAAGGAAGGTTTGACTCTATTATTATTGGTCTACGAAAATAAAGGTAAAGAATTATGTTGACGGGGAGAAGGTGTAAGGCATTCCCCTAGTCTCATGGTTCTAGCGCGATCGCGTTATTGACTACATTTGGTTTATATTATTTTTGGATAAATTGTGTTTTATTGGTTTTCATGTTTTACCAATATCTGCTTTTATTACTTGATTGAATTTATGAAAATTATCTTGAAATAAGTCACGCGTACGTGTACTCTTTTTATTTTGGCGTGTCAAGAATCATGTAACGCGTATGTGTACATAATCAATAACACATTTATTATTATCCGAAGTTGAATGGTCAAGTCGCATGAACACGCACTTGTATTTGGGGTTACGTATCACATCTATGCCACGGAAATTGTACTCATAACCATAATATTTTTAATTATTTAAAACGCGCCTAAAGCAACTAGCGTACTTGAATTATTTTCCTAAACTAATTCGAGATTATTGTGAGGTCATGATTTATGGATATGTAGTGCATAAGCGTAACATTTAGCTATAATTGAAATTAAAGAGATAGTCTATTACGTTAAAAGACTATCATTCAGGAAATTGCAAATGAAATAAATTAATCGAAATAAGAAAAGATATTGCCACAACGTCCATATTACTCCTATAATCAAGCATGGAGACAATCCTAAAGAGGAAACTTTAAATAACAAGATAATGCATCTAAGTCAACAGAAAGTAACATAGAGGACATTCTTTAATTGAGCACAAATTTAAGCACTAAAACATTAATAAAATTTACCAAGTTTATGATTATTAAAGAAAACAGAAGAATTACAATGAGAGTAAAAGTGAACCTTTACGTCAAAGACTGACGTCAACACCCTTTGAAACTTTAAAGACCAAAGCCGGCTTCGAACCGAAATCACTGGCCGGAAATTCTCGCCGATGACTGATCCTCGACCAAAAACCTTGCTTTTTTGATGAACTTTTACCTGCTGGTTGATGGTTTCGGAGATGGGTTTGGGCGATGATTTGGTGACTGTTTTCAGGTGGTTTAATAGCTAGTTGTCGGAGCTGAAAAAGTGGTGTTGTTTCACTGCGTTTTTGGACTGTTTTGGGGAGCTTTAGTGGCCAGCTTTCATGGCTGAAAAATAGTTTTCGGGTGGTGTTTGAGGTGGTTTTAAGGCGATTTTTTTTTTTTGGCTGCCCTCATGGATGATTTTGTGGTTGTATAAAAAAATAAGAGAGGAAGAGTGTTGGAAGACAATGATGGGACAAGGGAATAGTGAAAAGGGAATGAGACGTGACACATGAATAATATAATAGGTGGATGAATAGTATAGGAAAAATAGAAAGTAATTTTATTAGATTTGATCAGTGATTAAAATAAATTCTTCTGCTCTTAATGTAATAGACTTTGTTAAAAAATATTACATATACTCTAATAAAGTATACTAATAAAAATAATAAAAAAGTTAAAATATTAATATTAAACCTAGAAAACATTAAATACGAAAAATAATGACAATTCAAACATAATCAAAAATTAGGTGCTCACGTAACTCGCTCTTAATTATACCATCAACGATAGCCTTGTTGTGAAGAAACTAAGGGGCCAGGTGCTCATTTTAATTTTCATGTTATCATAATTTGCCAATTAATATGAGAAGGTTTAGGTTAATGTAGGGAGGGATGTCTTGTCAAGTAGAGTTGATGCAGATGGGATGATAATGTTTGTGCTTTTAGCAAATGTTCAAAGTCTTTAACATGCAATTAGGAGATTCTAGGAGGATCCTCCGCAATATATTGGATTCTCATTGATGTTCAATTATCATATGGTCCTTAAAACATCTTGTCGAATCAGTTGCAGTTTGTAAAATAGACGCATATAAACAAACGGAAAAAATAATAGACAGTATGATACAGCATGCAAAGAATAAAAATAAATACGATAGCAAGAAAAGGATAAAAGCAAATATCAACAAAAAGAGGATCAATTTAACTCTCTAAAACAACAACAGTAATCTAGGTGGAGAATAAAATTGGACTAACATATATAAATTCCCTTTTCTATTTAAATTATTCTTCCATTTTAAGTTCTTCAAATTCAATTTTGTATTTTTCGTCTCTATTGCATTTCATTTGCACTACTGATGATTTGCAAGTTCAGTTCTACTAACAGTTATATAAGGATATGCTGCCCCCATTGAATTTATACCAACAGTTCAGTCACTGAACCCCGAAAAAAATTAAATTGTACTCTGTTGGCAACTGCAATCCATGTTAACACTAGACCTCTTCATGCGCAGCAGCCCAATCAGCTGATATGGCCCATCTACACTTTTTGTAATAAGTCTGTAATTAGTTTTTACATGGACAGTCACTTGTTTATTGTTTTGCAATTTTTTATCCTTTGCATATAAAGCTTCAGAAGGATCATATGTGTAAGAGAGATATTTCATTCTTTTATTTCTCAGATAATAAAATTTCCCTCTCTTCGATTCCTCCTTCGAGTTATGGTTTTCTTTTTCATAGTATGCTTCCGCAATTTCATTTTGTTGTTCTAACATGGTATCAGAGAACAGAATCGCATAGCACTCGATCTGGGCTCTCGATCGATCTTACCCTTACAGTTTTTTTCTCGGTGTTTCAGTTCATCAATTTCTCACCTAGGGTTTCTGAGTTTTGCGAAATTTGGGGCAAAATTGATGAAAGTTTTCCGATGGAATCTTGTTGTATGTTTGTGATGTTGCAATTTGAAGGTCTTCATCCGATTCAACTTCGTTCGTCGTTTTTCAGCTGAAGAAGACCTACTTCTCCAAGTTTTTGAGAAGGATGGTAACACATACTCTCTGTAGCTCCAAGTTCAACATAAATTTTGTGTATTTAGTTGTTGCATGCTTCTATTGCTTCGATATGTGTAGTGCTGTAGAATTTGGGAATGAAACTAGGACATCTACTTCCTCTGATGATGGATTTACTCCGTTTTCCATCGAACCTACTCATCCTTTCTATATTCACCCTTCGGATAGTCCCAGGAGTCGTCTAATTTCTGACATACTTGATGGAAATGGCATTGTTCTCTGGAGAAAGTATATGTTAGTTGCTCTTTCTTCTAAGAACAAGCTAGGACTCATGAATGGTCGAGTTCCTGAGCCTAACCTAAATTCCCCTTTCTATCCTTTCTGGGTGCGTTGTAACGATATGGTTATAGCGTGGGTTATAACTCTTTATCCAAAGATATAGCCACTAGTGTCATGAGTTTTATTACTGCTAAGACATTTGGTTTGGCATAAATGAAACGTTTGGACAGTCTAATAGTTTCAAATACATACAACTCCAAAAGGAATCAGCTGCCATATCTCAAGGATCTTCAGACATTGCAGTTTATTTCACAAAATTGAGGAGTTGGTGGGATGAACTTAGCACTATCTATGTTAGACCTATTTGCACCTTTGGTGCTCTACCCAAACATATTCGAAGAACAGAAAATATTTCAATTCCTTGGTGGTCTAAATGATTCCTATTCCACCTGCAACAGCATTATCCGGATGATGCCCTCTCTTCTTTCAATCAATAAGGCTTACTCTATGCTACAACATGATGAGAAGCAAAAGGAAACTTCTAGTCCTATTCCTAGCTTCTCAAATGAATCAGCCTCTTTTTCTGTGTCTATTGGTTCTCCTTCTTCTGGTAATTTCAACAACAATAAAGGAATCAGCCAAAGCGTTCAATTTGACTCAAAAAAAGGGATCCACATCCAACCTCACTTGCAAATACTGTATAAAAAAATAAAAAATAAAAAAAAAAAGAACCTAGGCACACTGTTGAGAAGTGCTACAGATTACATGGGTTTCCTTAGGATTTTAAATTCACAAGAAACAAAAGGGTTGCATCTTGTGTTCAGTTAGAAGGGTATGGTGGAGATTTTGCTGGGTCTGGTGTCTCTATTAGGTCTACCAAATCATCTGAACCTCCTGCTCATGGCTTCAGCAAAGAACAATACCAGCACCTCATGACACTTTTTCAGCAGGCACTACTTTCTCCTCCTTTAACCTCTGAAGGTTCCAATGGTGGAAATGTTGCCCTTGCAAATTTTGCAGGTGTGTTTAGATGTTTTGTTTTTACTGCTGATGGTTATAGTGTATGTGTGCATTCATAAATAGATTGAAGCCCTTGGATACTAGACTCAGGTGCCACAAACCACACGACTCCTCACAAACACCTACTTCACAATCTTCAACCCTTGGCTACTCCCTATCTGGTTACTTTACCAAATGATATAGGATTAAAGTTGTCTCTACTGGTTCTTTAAATCTTAAACCAGATATTACTCTACTTAATATTCTATTAGTTTCATCTTTTTATTTCAATCTAATTTCAATTCACAAGTTAATCACTATGTTACACTGTTATGCACTCCTTACCAGTTCTCATTGTTATTTACAGGGCCTTTCTTTGAAGAGGCCACTAGAAATTGGTAGGACTGCAAATGGTCTGTACTATCTCAATTCTACTACATGTACTTCCTTGTCTACTGTTTCACCTAATGTTTCACCTGTTGTTCCTCAGTGTAATATTTTCAATTCAGTGTCTACTTGTGATGTTTCTTCTCATGTAAATAGTTCTCATAGTTCTACATGTAATTCATCCAGTGCTATTAATAAAACTGATGTGTTTTGGCATCAGAATGGGCTACATGCCTTTTCATAGAATGAAGTATATTCTTTTCTTATCTGGTAAGCTTTCCACTAAACAACAATTTTTAAGTGATATTTGTCTTATGGCAAGACAACACGGACTTCCTTTTCCTGATAGTGTCATTCATTCTACTACACTTTTTTAATTAATTCATGTTGATGTTTGGGGACCATAAAATGTTAGGATCCAGTGGCGTAGCCTGGAATTTCACAAAGGGTGTTCAACCTTTGGATAAATAAATAAATAAAAATTTATGAATGGGTGCACCGAATTTTTTCATAATAAAATATACAATATTTAGCTAAATCATAAAAACACTTTAATAGAATTAACTATTGTATAAATCAAAACCAATATAAAGGAATCAACAAAAAAAAATATTACTACTGAAAGCATAATTTAAATATATTATTACAATTGTACTTGATGAGGTCTCATGTCTTGAAATATTTTATATTAACCTCATTAGAAATAGTACGAAGGCACTATGCAACCGTCTAAAAATTCATCATCCACTCGATCTCGCAAGTCATTTTTGATAAACCTCAATGTAGAAAAAGTTCTTTCAACGGTTGCAGTGGCAACTGGCAGAAGCAAAGCAAGTTTTACCAAGCAGAATACAAGAGGATAAGTAATATCCTTCTTTGTCTCAACTAGTTTTTTTGAAAGTTCATCAAGTCCACCTAAATTGGAGAACCTTGATCAATATCACGTACATCAAGAATATTATTAGCAAGTTGATTCTCAAAGACACCCAAATTAAATTCATCAAAGTCGTCAGGATATAATTTAGCCATTCTCACTATTTTCTTGATGTTAAAACTAAAAAATGAATCAACTGGATTCAGGCAACCTACTCCATGAAACAAATCGCTTGTCACCTCATTGAAACGGCCGTTAAGTTCTTGAAGTTGCCAATCAATAATCTTATAAAACACATCCACGCGATCCAAGAGCAATATACAAGTTTTGCTTCTTAAATATGAGTTTCGGCATCATGAAGGAAACATTTAAAAATCAAATAGTTCCTAATCAGTATCCTTTCAGAGAGTTATCATCATAGAACAAGTACATAATTAACTTCTACTGTCTCCAGCTCGTACCATGTGAAATGCCTTTATAATATAATGAACGATGAAAATCAAAATCTGAAAATTCGAACTATATCCCAAATTCGTATACACATCCACCAAATTTTTTCTTATTTTTTTTTTAAAGAACAAATATATGTTCAGGAATAATGAATCGGCTCATCTAAGTATCAGTTATTTTATTCTAGTTGTAAATTGTTTGAGAGATATAGAAATATTTAGTAAATTTTCAATCTCTAAAGACTCTAACAGTAAAATTCATATTATAAATTGAGCAAAAAAAAAAAAAAAAAAAAAGAGAGAAAGATAGAAAAGTTTAACCTGAAATTGAATAAGATTCAGAGTTAGAGTGCAAGATTTCACGGGCATTCGACAATAACGCAGCAGGCTAACAAGGCAAAAAGCAAGGGATGGTCTTTTGTTTCTCTCCTTTGTGTTTCTTCTTTCTATTTTGACAAAGTTAGGTTTAGGTCTAGTAAAGAGCTTTTAGAATTTTTTATTAAGTGGCTTTCAATTGAATAATAATCTTTAATATTTGTTTATTGAAAAATTAAAAAAGAAAAAGAAAGTCAGAGGTTGGTTGGGATTTGGAAAAGAACGACACTTCTACTTTGGAAAGGAAAACGTGGATCTGAAGGTTGCACTTATACTGCTTCTTGAAAATATAATAATATAAAACAAATGGGATGTTCCAAAAGCTTGCATTGAGATTCGAACCTACAATATAGTCAGTGGAGCATTTTGCACACCCTCCACCGCTGGGCTACCTCACCCGGTTGTCTCAAAGCTATGTAAGCTATTTTATATATTAAAATAGAATAACATTTTACTTATACGCAGAGTACTTTATTGGCGAAGGGTATGAGCTTGACCACCCTTGAAGCACTGTAGCACCGCCACTATTAGGACCTATACTGATTTTAAATACTTTATCACACTGGTTGATGATTACACTAGGGTGACTTGGAGTCATCTTCTTTCCTGTAAAAGCAATGCCCTCTTCATTCTCAAGCTTTTACTTTTATGGTTCAAGTACATTTCAAATCTCATATTCAGTGCTTCAAATCTGACAATGCCTGTGAATTAGGCAGCAGTTCTGAAGCAGAATAATTTTTTTGCTAACCATGGTATATTACATCAAACCGTCATTCCCCGTTCCCTTCAACAGAATAAGGTAGTTGAAAGAAAATATAAATATCTTTTGAAAGTCTCTAGGGTCATTCTGTTTCAGTCTAAACTCCCCTTGAAGTATGGGGGAGAGTGTGTCTTAACAGCTACCTACCTTATAAATAGGATGCCTTCCATTGTTTTACAAAATGTCTCCCCCTTTGAGAAACTACATGGCCATCCTTTCTATGATCATCTGAAATCCTTTGGGTGCCTGTGCTATGCAATCACTCCTAAGCAGGGTAGAGACAAGCTCCATTCTAGATCAATTTCAAGCATTTTCTTGAGGTACCCCTGTGGTAAAAAAGGTTACTAAGTTATTGAATTTGGCTAATCATTCTGTATTCTCTTCTAGGGATGTTACCTTCCACGAAGATATCTTCCCCTATCACTCTTCCACCTCTCCTTGTACCTTTCCTCCTCCCCCTTCACCTTGCACAGACATTGCTTCTTCTTCTTATAGTGCCAACTCTGTTCCTGTTCATTGTGACGGTCAACCTACACTACGCATTGTCAAAAATTTAGTGTTTCACGAACGCACAAAATATATTAAAATCGACTGTCATTATGTTAGAGATTGCTTAATTCATGTCTGATTTTCCTTCATTTTTCCAGAAGTGCACATCAACTGGCAGACATTTTTACAAAGGCTTTGCTTGGTGCTTCCCATCACTCCATTTTGGACAAGCTAGGAGTGTTATCATCCTCGAGGTTGAGGGGAGGGCAGGTGTTAACACTGGACCTCTTCACACACAGCATCCCACACGACTAGCCCAACCCGCTGATATCGCCCATCTACACCCATCTACACTTTCGTAATAAGTCTGTAATTAATTTTTACATGGACAGTCACTTGTTTACTCATTAACTATTTTGCCTAATTTTGCAATTTTTTATCCTTTGTATATAAATATGTATAAGATAGATATTTCGTTCTTTATTTCTCAGAGAATAAAATTTCTCTCTCTTCGATTCCTCTTTCGAGTTATGGTTTTCTTCTTCATAGTGTACTTCCGCAATTCAATTTTTTTATTCTAACAATCCAAAGTATAAATCTCATCAATTTGTACCTTAAGTCGGTAAATTAGTTGATTGTCATACCAAAAGTAATATATTTGAAATTACAATGACCAACTGATCTCAAAGTTATAATACTCCATCAAACTTAGACGTAAACTAAACAGAACATGCCAGTATATCAAGTTGAACAGCACTGCTATTGAGTAACAAAAAATTTACGTAAAAACTGTGGGAAAGCAAAATATATACAGTATAATAATTTTTCTATTTCCTTCGTCAGTTGGGCCTTAAAAGTTATGGCCGATTTAAGCAAATGTCCTTTTTCAGGCTACTACTCAGATTTTGTCCTCATTTTAAGAACTTAAAAAAATATAATCCCTCGAAACTTACTCTTCTTGCACAACGTTAACGTTAAGAGACAGTCTAATGTTTGCTTATATAATTTTTCATGTTGCTCTCGAATTATTAGATTATGCTTTAACGTTTGCAATAATTTACGAAATTTTGGACCGTAATTTAATATTTTCTCATCAAACTTTTAGTTTATTTAAAAAACAAATTAGATCGTGGTTCAAAAGATACAATAATACATAAAAAAAAAACTATTAACTAAATAACTGATACAAAAAGGACAACCGGCAAAAATTTACCTACGTCTCTTCGGAAAAGTGAGCTCAAATATCCACATTTTAAAAACTAAAAAGCCCAAAACTGGGTCCACATTAGACTTTTTTTGTTTTATTTTTTTTGGCAAAAAACAACAATAGAGGTTTCATACACGAGATTCTGGTCAACTTTATGAACATGGACCGTAATACGTCAAGATTCAGGCATTTTATAGGCCCTACATTCGAGGAAATGAATACCGCGAACTGCTGAGAACTGACTTCCAAAAAAGTAGTTGCACAAACTACGTCGTTACTTTCCCACTTTTCTTTTACCTTGGCCTCAAACAAGAACTAGTATAAAAAACAAAAATCATTTCTTTTCTTTTCTATTTTATTACCCTCTTGTTTACACTCAAAAACCATTTTCCCAACACATGCATTCATCTGGGCATCTTTCTTGATTTGTTACATTTTCTATCCTTGTTAATTAACCAAATTAGAGGATAGCAAAATTGCAATACATTGAACCTAGACATGGGAATTCCTTTTTGATGCCCAGAAGTTACAAGGACCATTGATTGTGCGAACAATAAGGCAAGGGAGTGTCTCTCTTTATATATGTCCTTTTCGTGATATATTTTTAGGAGTATCTGTAATTGTTTCAAGTATTTTTTTATATCACCACCTTTTACACCTTTCTTTAGTTCAATTTGTTGTATGTTTAGTTTAGTTTAATAGGTATATTTGGCTCTGCATGTGGAGTGTGACCTAAGTGGGGGACCTTATCTTCTATATTAGCAAAGGTACTAATGCACCACATCACTATCAATGGTATACGAAAGGCGTATGGAATGAAAAGTGGAGTGCTATATGTTAAATGTAAAAGAAAATGTCTAGTGAAGAATATCTTGAGTTTTTAACAGTTTTCCGTTTCTAGTTTAAGGGTGAAAACAGGAAAAAGAGAACAGTGTAGTCAGTGGCATTGATGCACCCATTGTACTGAGATTTGTCCCTTTTCTCATTTTTGTTAATAGTTGGAGAAAATTGAAATGTCTTGAGATTTATCAAAGAGGTTCCGTGATTTTTTTCAGAAATCTTACACTTTCTGTTATTTTTTTATTTATAGTAAGTTTTTTTTGGAGAGGGGTGGGAGATGGGTGGATTTTTGATTTATTCTATCCTTGTTTTGGAATTTAAGATTCCTCCCTCATATAGTAGAGAAGAAAGGGGTTGGCAATGGAGAGGAGACGAAAAAGGGAGTATTATAAGCTAAGAAATCAGCTAAGTTTAACATGATAAGGTGTAAAAGGACCTTTTCTAGAATGTTCACATCAATTAAGTTTCCCTATTGCGAAATACCTCTCAGTCAAAAAAGGACAACCCGTTGCACTAGCTAGCTCCCATATGCAAGGACCGGCCTACATTGACTCTATTGTATTTCCAAATACCTAGACAGAAAAGAGAATGTAGCTTGAAAATTTTAGCTGTTATTTTTACATTTTGGATGTCAATCTTGTCTTCGTGAATCTATCATATTAAATATGCTTTCAAGAAATACTAACATTAAAAACGATCCAAATTCTCACTGTAAATAAACCAATGGCTGTGGACATTCATTTCTGTTAGATAAAATACAAAAGTTTTCTTTTAGTTTCCAACACCAGTATGTACTAAGCAAAATGATCAAGATTCGTGCTTAGTTGCATATACCAGAAACCCTTTCTTTAAGATAATAAAGCGTGATGCTCGAATTTTTTGACAATTTATATTAAGTGAAAGCAAGAACTTTCCAAGCTAAGGTACTCCAAAGTTCAAGAAGATCACAAAGTTTGTAATAGCAATATAGCTCTGAGTCATTTCCTGCATGCGTGAGATTTGAGAGGGTATTTAGTATATTGTCATCGCTCCTTCTCTATAGAATTGATTGTTTTTGCCGTCATCTTTCTCTTATTAGTTACTATCAAGTTTTTGTGAATGTATCACAGAATAATGCTAACATTGGAGTATTTGTTTAGTGCTGAGTAGAAGCTAGTTAAATTGAGTACCAGCCTTTGTGAGGTGTCAAATGCATTTTGCTGATTTGGCTTGTATTGGAATTTAGTATTTCTCTTACTGATGTATTAGAATTATGTTACCTCTGCCTTACAGGTGAATTAGCCAATTCTAATCTAAGATGGGTCGATCTAGCGTTGAGGCAATAGAAACAAAAGAAATGGACTACCAAAGTTTGCCATCACCTCAACACCAACAAGCACCATATATGCACAAGGTTGGAGTCCCACCGAAACAAAACCTATTCGATGAATTTAAGACTACTGTAAAGGAAACATTGTTTGCAGATGATCCTCTACGCTCCTTTAAAGATCAGTCAAGGTCTCGGAAATTTGTCCTTGGTTGGCAGGCTGTATTTCCCATACTAGATTGGGGTAGAAGCTATAATGTTTCTAAGTTTAGAGGTGATCTTATTGCTGGTTTGACTATTGCAAGTCTCTGCATTCCTCAGGTATATTTAGAGCATGCACATAGAACTTGTGTAAATCAATTGAACAAGTTTGGACTTTTATGTTTCATGAGTTTGACTATATTGCAACTGGTTTAACAGGACATTGGCTATTCAAAGCTCGCAAACTTAGCTCCTCAGTATGGGCTATGTAAGTGTGCATTTGCTTAATTAGTATACCTTTGGTAAAGTGGCATGAACCCTCTTTCATGCATGTTTTTTCTTAAATTTGCCAGACTCCAGCTTTCTTCCACCTTTGATTTATGCCTTCATGGGCAGCTCGAGAGATATAGCGATAGGACCTGTTGCTGTTGTATCACTATTGCTAGGGTCTCTGCTTAGCAATGAAATTGATCCAACTACAAATCCAAATGAATACAGGAGACTTGCATTTACAGCTACTTTTTTCGCTGGCATTACCCAAGCTACTCTTGGAATCTTAAGGTATACAAGAATTGCTAAGATTAAAAGCTTGTAGTTGTGCACTTATGCTTTCGATTTTCTTCATCTCATTTGATGCAAAGAAACTTGTTGCTTTCTTTTTCCTTTCTGACTTGCCAACAGACAGCTACCTTTAACTACTGCTTTGCTTCCTTTTCAGGTTGGGATTTTTAATCGACTTCTTATCTCATGCTGCTGTCGTGGGTTTCATGGGTGGTGCAGCCATTACAATTGCTCTCCAGCAACTTAAAGGTTTTCTTGGCATCAAAAAGTTTACTAAGGAAACTGATATCATTTCTGTGATGAAATCAGTATGGCGTTCGGCTCACCATGGAGTGAGTTATCTTGTCCTTCTAGGCGTCCTTCTTAAGAGGTTTTATCTGCATAAACGACTAATAACACCTTCTTTTTTTGGCAAAAAACTTGCAGTGGAACTGGCCGACAATTCTCATTGGAGCAACCTTTTTAACTTTCCTTTTGTTCGCGAAGTACACCGTAAGATTTCTAACGTTTGTCTATAACTTAAGTTGAAGTGCTTTGGTAGCTTTTGTTGATTCCTAAATGATTTTGAAAATCAGGGAAAGAAGAACAAAAAGCTGTTTTGGATACCTGCAATTGCTCCTCTGATATCTGTCATTCTTTCCACCTTCTTGGTCTACATAACCCATGCTGAAAAAAAGGGAGTCGAGATTGTAAGTGCTTACTTTAGGTGCTTCTTTGGTACCATTAACTTTTTTTCTGACAAGTTTCTGGTATCACTTAACTTGAACTTAATGAAAACATTTCTGTGATGACCTTACCAGGTGAGACACATTGAGAAAGGAATGAATCCTCCTTCTGTCAGTGAAATCTATTTCACTGGTGATTATCTCCTAAAAGGGCTAAAGATTGGTATTGTAGCTGGAATGATTGCATTGACAGTAAGAAAATTGATTAATCAAAGTTGAAACAGGAGCTTTTATGTTCTTCCACTCAATTGTCGTACTTCTACCTTCTGATTCATAGGAAGCCGTTGCAATTGGAAGAACATTTGCTTCAATGAAGGACTACCAGTTGGATGGAAACAAAGAAATGGTGGCACTTGGAGCAATGAATGTCGTTGGCTCAATGACATCATGCTATGTGACAACAGGTAGATAAAAATAAATAACGTTCTAAAACATATGATATTGAACGATCCGATGCCTAGGCTTCAAATCCATGCAGCCTAAGGAATCAATGTTTGATTGATCTGTTAATGTGTTTCATTTATCCTGGCATTCTTTAATTAATGGATCAATTCACTCTTGCAGGTTCCTTCTCTCGATCAGCAGTAAATTACATGGCTGGATGCCAAACGGCAGTTTCCAACATTATCATGTCTGTTGTTGTGTTCTTGACGTTGTTGTTCATAACCCCTCTTTTTGAGTACACTCCAAATGCAATCCTCGCTGCCATCATTATCTCTGCTGTCATTGGATTAATAGACTATGAAGCCGCAATTTTGATTTGGAAGATCGACAAATTTGATTTTGTTGCTTGTATGGGAGCATTTTTTGGTGTGGTTTTTGCCTCTGTTGAGATAGGTCTTTTAATTGCGGTAAGTGGTTCTCTCAAGAAGGCTTGACAATTTCATAAGGGAAAGCCGTGATGGTTTAATGATTGGATCTTGTTGTCTTTATTATTAAATAGGTCTCAATATCATTTGCCAAGATTCTCCTCCAAGTCACCAGGCCACGAACAGCTATTCTTGGCAAGATCCCTAGGACAAATGTATATAGGAACATTCAACAATATCCCGAGGCAACACAAGTTCCCGGTGTACTAATTGTGAGAGTTGATTCTGCTATCTACTTTTCAAATTCTAACTACACGAGAGAGAGGTAAGCCATTATTTCTTCTATCTTCAATCTGAGTAGATAGATAGATAGATAAAAGAGTGTGTAATTCAAGAGAATGAACTTGTTTTCCAGGATATTGAGATGGGTAACGGATGAGGACGAGCAACTAGAATCCGCTGGCTTTCCTAAAATTAGGTTCTTGATTGTTGACATGTCACGTAAGTGGGGAACGATTACCTTTTAAAAAAAAAAATCAAGCAATATATATGCTACCACACTTCTTGCAAATGATACTTATATTTCATGTTTTTCCACTTACTCTTTTGCAGCTGTGACTGACATTGACACCAGTGGCATCCATGCCTTTGAAGAGTTGCACAGAAGCCTACATAAGAGAGAAGTCCAGGTAAAGCTTAATAATCATACCCAAAAATAGTATCTGAACCAAAAATAAAACCATAGGTCTCTTGATATCTTACCCTTTGTGTGTTTGTGCGCACACGAACAGCTTGTTCTCTCAAACCCTGGAAGACAAGTGATCGACAAGCTGCACGCATCCAATTTCGTGAGCCAAATTGGCGAGGACAAGATATTTCTCACTGTTGCAGATGCTGTGCTAACCTGTTCCTCTAAGTTCCCTGAAGTAGTAGTCTGAAGTTGTAAATAACATACATGATACAACCATGGAAAATCACCCCTACGCTCTCGGACTGGGAGAAAGATAAATCAGCCAGAGATAGCAGGAGAAAACCAACTTGCATATATTAACATATAGTGAATCGAAAGGGACGTTGGATCCTAATTATCAGTGATTGGTGGGACCTTGAGAAAGTGATGTCATTTTCTAATCCAGAAGCAGAAAATGGTCCATATATAAGCCAAATGTGATAATGCTCTTGTTGGGTTGTTAAGTTGTCTGTATGTT
Source organism: Nicotiana obtusifolia (assembly GCA_002018475.1). Lineage (NCBI taxonomy): Eukaryota > Viridiplantae > Streptophyta > Magnoliopsida > Solanales > Solanaceae > Nicotiana > Nicotiana obtusifolia. Next base: position 187,191 of record MCJB01032655.1, on the reverse strand, counting down.
AGCTACAGTTGAGATTGTATAGGTAGTTCAAAACTTTCTTCTCAATGAGGGCTTGCTAAAATCAATGTTGAAATTACTAGGAATGCTTGTGATCCCATTATATACCATTCACCAACAATAACCAAGAGGTAAATTTTGAAATAATGGATCAATTAACTATGGCTCAATCCAAATTTAATTGGAGTCAACTTTATGAATCGCTTGTGATACTTCCATTCTATTCAAGTGTGTTTCATTCCAATAGGAAATGATTTGTCTTTTAACGCAAATTAAAGTTGCTCTAAAATTAGAGGTTCTCTACATCTAATACATATATTTAGACAGATGCTAACCAGGCTAAAAGAGCTTTCGAAAACATATGGACTTAACATATATAGCAATTAAACGTATATTCCGATATCTTATAGTTTTTAAGAACCTTTTATTACCATTGCGCTTATTCTTACAAATATTGGACCTAACATAAATAGCAACTACACATACATTCATATATGTTGTCGTCTACAAGAACCTTATTTTCTTACCATTGTGCTTAATTTTAAATAAATTCATGTAAAATAACTTATTCTTTGTAATTTTAGGTTTAACTCTTTCCTATTTATTTTCAATTAAGTATATTGTAATACCTACGAATTGATGTGTATGGAGTATTCGTAGGACATGCAAAATCATCTTAGACAATTGTATCTCATTTTAGATTTTATATGTCCTACTTACGTTCTTCATCAAATATGATCATTACTAATCTCATTCGATCGTTTATGATAGCACACCAATCTTAACATACGTATATATTATTATCTTTACGAGATTCATACCGGAAGTAAGAACTTTGAAGAATTGTTATAATCACATTATTTTAACGTTAGTAGAGTATGAGAGAAATATCAAACATATGATTCAATGAGCTTGATTTACAATTAAACTGTTTATAAAAATATATCATACTCCTACTATCTTTCGCCAATAAAGTTTTCGGAAGATAAGAGGAAGGAAAATATCAAATTTGCAACTATTTGTGTGGAAGAATAGAAATTGAGTCGTAGGTGTCATTTGGTTTTAAAAAATAATCCGATCATAGAATCTTGTATAACTAATTTAATGTGTTGTTAAAATATTCAAATCATCATTATAATAATATCTAATAGTAACTATTATAATATTCTATTTTTGGTTTAACTTTACTGTAATACTTAAATAAGAGCATCTAAGATAGAATTGCCAAAAGATGATCCCTACAGTCGTTTTTGGGGAGTTGTTGCTCGGGCACGTGGAACGCACGTGATTGGAATTGAAAGGTTAATCAAGAAACAGAAATGGGTTTCAGTTATGAGAGCAACCCAAAAGCCACAATAATGGCTTCGCTACCTGCATTCCGCCATCTCCTCACCCACCTACGTTCCCCTTTGCCCCCACCCATAGCCTCCTCCATCTTCCCGAAATTGTCAATCCCGATTCACACAACACTTTCTTCTCTATTCCCTCTTTCTTCTTCTTCTTCTTCTTCTTCTTCTTCCCAACCTACTCCCAGACCTCGTGCTACTGCTAACGGTGACTCCTTTCATCTTCCTTCCTACCCCCATTTTCTTAAAACAACCGGTTTTAATGCTAAAGCTTCTATCCTTTTATTGCAGAGAGTACTGTATTGCTGAAATAATTAGTTTTTAAAATTTCAGTCTTTCTATTGCAGAGAAGTCTGTAGTGCTGAAAGAATTGGGGTTTAATGCTAAAATTTCTATCTTTTTATTGCAGAGAGTACTCTATTGCTGAAAACACTGGGCTTTAATGCTAAAATCTTAATCTTTTTATTGCAGAGAATACTGTGCTGCTGAAATAATTGGTTTTTAATGCTGAAGTTTCAATCTTCTTTATTGCTGAAAGAATTGGGGTTTTAGTGCTAAAGTTTGAATCTTTTTTTATTGCAGAGAGTACTCTGGTGCTGAAGCAAGATGAGAGGTTATTTGGGTGTGGAACAGTGAGCCCTCTTGACCCAGCTGCGAATACTAGCACCATTGCCGCTATTGTTACTTCTTTGGGTGGTCCAGCAGCTGCAGTTGGGATTATCCGGTTATCTGGTCCGTCTGCAGTTCCTATAGTTGCTCGTGTTTTTCGTCCCAAGTTGAAAAAGAAGAAAAGGAGTTCTTTTGAGTGGAGGCCTAAGAGCCATGTTATAGAGTATGGTGTTGCTTCTGACTCTCATGGGAATGTGATTGATGAGGTATAATTTCAAACTCTTGTTTTTCCCTTCTTTTTTTGGTGCATTTGTTCTTCAATTTTGACATGTGAATTGTACTATATTGGAGATATTGAAGGGTTTGGTGCCTTTGTTGCTTCATATCTGAATTTAGCCCTTACTAGTTACTACTTCTCCTTACTATTTCTAGTACTTTTATCTGTTCTTCTTATTTTCATATCTTTGAGAATTGGGTATGTTTTTAATTCTATAACCCCTTAGATAAGGTGAGGGAAAGGTGTCTGTAGAATGAAAAAGAGTGAGTGTTTCAGGGCAAAACTTCCTGTCCTATAGCTTATTAAAATTCCTACTGGTTACATATGTTTCATGCCTTTTTCTTCTTCTTTTTTTAACCGCGGTAGTCGGGCCAGCTTAATGTGTTTTATGCCTTTACCTTGAAGAAATAAAGAGATAGTAAAGTAATCAATGTTTCTATAAGTTGGTCATCCTGCGTAGTCTATAAATTGCTTGGAGTTAAGTTCGATTGTGTCTTCAACTCACATTTTGGATGCTCAACTATAAGTCTATACATGTTCTTTTTTTTAGCTTGTTAAATATATTACGCATCATAGACATACTTTTTTATTGATAAATTTGGCACATAGGGAATTATCTAAATTTTTAGATTTTCAATATTTTGTCTAATTCTTTGTCATAAAATTATCGAATGAATTCCATGAGTAGAACAGGTCTTGAGAAAAGAATTTATGAAATTTGATCATAGTTAAGGAGCTTGGTAATGAATACCTCTAATGACATTGCTCTGCTTTTATTAAAAGGAAGACTTTACTGAAATTTGGGACTAGCTTGAGTGAATAATTTCTTTTTGGGTGGGGGTGGGGGAGGAGAAGGGAAATTGGAGGGTGTCGTAGTGCCCTTTTTCGTATTATGTGGTTGGTTATAGCCCAAATGAGATAGTATCATCTGTTTGTGCTTGTCTCAAAGTTATTTTGAGTTTATCATTTTTGCATTAGAGAAAACAAATGGAGGAAAACGAGGCACCACTTTTTGGAATATATATGCAAATTTTGCTGCGCTTCTATGATCGTCCTTCTATTTTTATTTCTGAGCAAGTTTATCATTTATCCATTTTCCGAGAGAGAAAAATTGGGGAAAGAAAGCACCAACATATGGAATTTATGCAATCTTTCGTACATGATGTCATATTACATATGGGCTAGGTGCATTGTTTTCTAGATTTTGATGTAAGAAAGAAGGGATAAGTAGGAAGAAAGGCGGTCCATGTGCTAATAGATGTCCAGACTCCAGCAAAAAAATTCATCCTAGTTAAGGCCATTGTGAATAGTGGTCTGAAACTGTATGTATGAATATTTTCTTGGACTCATATTTTTTTCTTCTTCTTCCCTCCCTCCCTCTCTCTCTCTCTCTCTCTCTCTCTCTCTCTCTCTCTCTCTCTCTCTCTAAATATCTTTCTTGCTTAGGTTCTGGTGATTCCTATGCTGGCCCCAAAGTCATACACTAGAGAAGATGTGGTTGAGCTTCAGTGTCATGGAAGTGAAGTGTGTCTTCAACGTGTTTTGAGGGCTTGTTTGGAGGCTGGTGCAAGGCTCGCGGAGCCAGGTTAGCGTCATCCTTATATTCTTTAATTGACTGTTTTAATGTCTAAACCTGCAGCAGCTAAGTTTTTGGGAAGAGTTGGTTTCTATAGATTGAAAACTGTTATGAAGATTCATTTGTCTGTATTCTGTACATCATTGTATAGTTTCATTGCATTGATAAAGCTTAGTTACTATGCTATATTACACAGCAACTGTCACTTTTTTCTACGCAGCAATAGAAGAGGGGAGAGTCTTTCTGCTTCAACTCACCTCTTTTTATGTTCTCACTTTTACTAGGCGAGTTCACTCTCCGCGCCTTCTTAAATGGTCGTTTGGATCTCTCTCAAGCTGAAAATGTGGAAAAGTTAATATTGGCCAAGTCAGTGGCTGCTGCAGATGCTGCATTGGCAGGAATCGAGGTGCTCAGCTGTATAAAATCACTTTCTAATTACAAGAGTTTTTGACCCTTTTTAAAGGAAAAGAGTTGTTGACCCTTCTATATATCAATAAAGAATAAATTCGGCACTTCCTTTTTTTTTGGCCTTATATCTTAGTGCTAGGGAATGATGCTGAACAATGTGTTCATTTTGTCAGGGGGGTTTCTCTTCTTTGGTCAAATCACTAAGAACGCAGTGCATTGAGTTGCTAACTGAAATTGAGGCTCGTCTTGATTTCGATGATGAGATGCCACCCATTGATCTAAATCTTATTATGGACAAAATATATGGGATGCTGCATGATCTGGATGATGCACTGGAAACTGCCAACTATGACAAGCTTCTGCAGTCAGGACTACAGGTTTTATATTGCACTAATACAGACCAAGTTCTTATTCAAGGCTAGTGAATGTTGTCTCTAGGAACTAATTATTAAAAGCGAAAAGGAGAAAGAAACAAAGGACACATGTCATAAATTTGTCATAGAATTTGAGAATAGCTTAAAGCACGTCTAGCTTTTTAGCTGGCCATCCAAAGAATGGCCTTTTTAATTTTTCCCTGTTTTCAACTAATAATTAAGATAATATGATTTTTAATGAATATCTTGCAGATTGCAATTGTTGGTCGACCGAATGTTGGGAAATCAAGCCTTCTTAATGCATGGAGCAAAGTATGTTCCAAAATTATATCCATTATTTACCATCTCATCCTTGTACTTGATTATTTTCCTGATTAGTTATCACTACTTCTCTTAACAGTGGCATAGACTTTTGAATCAGCAACTAAATCTGAAACAAAATGTAGACCAGTAAATAGAAATCCCATCTGTAAGACTGTAACTGGAGACACATACTAAGGAAGGTTCCATGCAATGGCCAGCTCTGTTTTTTTATAATTTGCGCAGGATGTGACTTGCACCATTAGCTCTACTTGAGACATTTCCAGGGATCAATTCAAGAACTCTTTCATCACCTTGCTTCATATTGCTATAGACCAATTTGCTCCTTTTGGTATAGAAAGTATATATAGTGGTTGAATCACTAGTTTCACAATCTAAATTATATACATTAGCCAGCAATAGGTTGTGCTAGACTCAGTTGATCACGGTGAATTTATCTGCAAGCCACAGCTCGGAACTTCTTCCCAAACCTACAACTATAAGACAGTGTAAAAATATTAATGAGAAAACTTGTGTTCTTTGGAGTGCAAGTCATTTTCCGCTACAAGTATTTAACTCGTATTGCGTTCCAGTCGCTTCTTGAACATATAAACATGATTGTCTATCTTTACTCTATCAAAGCCCTACTACTACTGCTGCTACTTCTAGTAGCAACAAGGCCAAAAAACTTTATAAAATGTTTTTCATGACAAATAATTTCCTCAAAAAGTAAAATGTCATATTAAGCACACTCCCCAATTCCTTAGAATTTCTCTAGTTTAAAGTGTCTGCTTCCTGTGTTATTATCGTACTGGCATTCATTTCTAATCACGTGCCTTATATTAGCGTGCAGACTGATAGAGCAATAGTTACAAATATTGCTGGTACTACGCGGGATGTCGTAGAAGCTAATGTTTCTGTCCGTGGTGTTCCTGTTACACTTCTTGATACAGCAGGAATCAGGGAGACTGATGATGTTGTGGAAAAAATTGGTAAGACCTTTCTGTTTGCCAAGTTTATATCTTTTCCAATGTTGATTGTAGCCTGCCATTTTCTTATTTGTTGAAAATTTTGGTCATTGAACAGATAAAGTCTTTGAAGGGCAATTTAGCAGCTCCTTATACACAGATTAAGTGTGCGTGAAAAAATATGGTTCTTCTTTTTTGTTGCTTTTGGGGTCTACCGTGTATTTCCGAGTCAGACGGTCAATAGTTCTCATAACCTTAATCAAGTGTATTTCTCTCATTGCTACATTGGTTTTCTCATCTAACTTGTGGAATTTAGCATTTAGATCTGAAACATAACATCATTTTAAGAGTTTGCTCGTAATTGTGTCTCGAAAGAATCATATGTTAGTTGATTATGTGAAGAGTCCAAACTGTAACACTTGGTCAGAGTTATCATTGGCCCTTAATAAACATTTTTCTGTTGAATCTCCGGTCAAAGTTCTTGGTGAATGTAGTCGTCGCCCAATGATGGTCCCTGTTATGGTACCTCAGCACTATATTTGTTGAACCCAATTAATGATATTGTTTCCTTTTCCTAGTCTCTTTTTCTTACGTCGATGAAATATGACATGAACTACCTGTGTTGAGTTTTTATTTTATTTGATTCTTGTAGCATTCTGTTCACAGGTGTGGAAAGATCTGAAGCTGTTGCTAGAAATGCTGATGTCGTAATAATGACCATAAGTGCCGCAGAGAGGTGGACTCTGGAGGATACACAGCTCCTTGAGAGAATCCAAAGGAATCAGGTTTATAAACTATTCCATTCACGTATAACTTTGAATATGAAATACTTGTTTCTTCCCTGATTTACGGATTTCTATAATCTGTTTTGCGTTAAGTTGAATAAAAATAGTCTTGCTTTTTTTTGTCTTGTTATCATTGGTTTCCGTTAATTGATTTTGTCGAAGTAGTCTAATATGAAATTTTTTTCAACTGCTGGAAGTTGGTGTGCTCTATATTATGCAACCAACATGGAACTTTACTCTCTCCTTTCTCATGGAACTTATAGAAGAAAGTCTCTGTAATGAGTAATGACTTAGCTTTTGTTTTCTGTTACTGTTAGAGAGCTGCAGTTGATTCTTGTTTCTGCAGCTCTGTTATTGTTTTCTGGTATTAGGAGACATTTGAGATTTAGTTTATTCCTATAGTTTCAGACCGCGGCTGGATGTAGCTCTCCACTGATTCTAGTAATCAACAAAATAGACTGCGCTCCCTCCGACTCTTATGAATGGGTCAATACATGCGGCTTCACCTTCGACAAGCACATTCCAACATGTGCTGTCAATGGTCAAGGGATTCAGGAACTTGAGGCAGCAATTATAGAAATTATGGGTCTCAATAAGATCCCTGTCGGCGGTCGCAGATGGACAGTCAACCAGGTTAGCTTCCTGATCTTCTTCTTCTATAATAGAATGCATAAGTAGAGCCGTGTAGTGACATTGTTACCTAGAGTTGTGCTAGTAAAAAAGTATTAATAGACAATGGCTTAATTCTATGTAAAAGGAAAAGAGGAGAATGCTGATTTGTTGCTAGATGCCCCTGATGTGGATCTGCTTCGGTTTTTGAACCTTATGTCAGGAGTAGAAAAATAAAAGTAATCTTCAGACCCGATCCTTGAAAAGAAATCAAATTGCTCTCATTCCCTTCCTGTAGTAATACTCTACTATCTAGCTTTTGTACCCAAAAGGACAAAGGGAATGAGAGGACGATTGAATGATGAAATGAGAGTTAGTAACTGAAAAATCCTCTTGTTTACATCTTTATCCATATCCTATCTTAAACACAAAGGTTACACATAAATAGAGGTTGATTCTTTGCATAAGTTATCAAACCTCTTGTCACTTAATACTTCTCGCATCTAATCTGAATTCATCTGTCATTACAGAAGATCTTTCTTATTTCTATCTCTCTTTGTAACTTTATAAATGAATGGTGATGCTTGTTCCTCTCTCTAAGCTAAAAGTTATTAAGACACGACAACTGTGTGTTTTCTAGATCTTCTCATATCGATATCTTCACACATTAGGTGTTGGTGTGACCATTTTAGTCTGCAGTCTTCAACCCTTGGCTCAGCAATCTAGTTTTTCAGTTTGCCTCCAAGCGTCTTGTCAAATGTCCAACCGAACTGGCCCTTCTAAGAAACTTGGAATTGCTTGGGAAATCCTTCAACCTGAATCACTATTTGCCCTGAAAATCTATTATTTATAGTCTAAAAGACCAACCTTTGTAGCCGTAGACTGTTGTTGTGTTCCAAATTTAGGTAGAAGTCCCTATTTGCCCCTTTCTGCCTACCATCAAAAGGTTATTACTTGGCAATGAACCAGGCCATGTCACTGCGAACTAGAGTATTGTATCTTTATTCTTCACTATAACTACTGTGTTTTTATTTTTTTGAGTAGTACTGTCTTTTATTTATTTATCGTCTTCTACGAAATCATCATTTTTAGGCAGCTTATCCTTTGTTTAAAGTCTCATTTATATTTCATGGCTTTATTAAGAAATGCAATTCTTAGCTAAACGAGAGCTGCGTTTTGGTTTCATAATTTCCAGAGACAGTGCGAGCAGCTTGTTCGAACCAAGGAGGCTTTCGTGAGGTTAAAGTCATCAATTCAGGAAGAAATGCCCCTTGATTTCTGGACAATAGACCTAAGGGAAGCTGCTTTGGCACTTGGACAAATAAGTGGAGAAGATATTTCTGAAGAAATATTGTCCAACATATTTGGTAAATTTTGTATTGGCAAATAGTACTGCAACCATCTATACTGATGAATATTATCTGACATCTGAAATTTTTCTATGATATATGATTATTTCAAGGGATCATAAATCATATGTTTCAATATAATTATCAACCTGTCTTCAATGTAAGCGGCTATATACATAAAATACTGAAAATCTCGAAAGTAGTTGTAACCTTCCATTAGAAAAAAAGAAGAAAAAAAAAGGACATCATTTGACATAAAAAATTACCAGAAGTAAGAATACAAAATGCCGACATTTGCCGGAGGAGCTGGGAATGTGTAAGACAAAGATCAATGCATAAATTATATAAGGCCAAATTATCACATAGAAAGTACAAGAAGAGGAGAAGAAAAGAAAGTGAATGTGCAGGTTATTGTTTTTATCTCTTAAAAACATGAACATGATCTCTTGTGAACGTGATCATTATATCTTTCGACCTTGGGTTAGATACTCATGTTAAAAATAATGTTTTCCCTTAATAATCCTACTCACTCGTTTAGCTTCCTCGACCAACTGCATAAAAATATTTTTCGAACTTGCTCTAGATATATCACTAATCTCTGACATTTTTACCCAAATTCAAGATCTTTCAGTAATTTATGAGGATCACTTGACAGTATGAAGGGTGACATAAAAAGAAAAAAATTGACAACATAAAAATTAAAGATGGTGCAATGATTTAAAGAATGGAGAAGAGTGAGAAATGGGAAAAGAAGAATTTGAATACGGAAAAGTGGTAGTCACAGTATGTTGCCCTAAAATTTAGTTGCAAATTTTAAATATTTTGAATTGTTAATTATTGTAAAGTGTTGTACTTTTCCATAATTTTATTCTTAAAATTAATTAGTACAACCTTCGTACTCCTAAATTATATGTCACGAACAGAGACAGTAAAAAGCATCATCTCGTCTTTATTGTATAAATTTCAGGTGAAATTACAATTAATGATAGGAAATAGCATAATATCGATTAACCAGTCAAAATAACATCAATAGATCAAGAAAAAAATTTCGGCATTTATGCTCGAATAATGAAAGAGCGTGGACTCGCACGTTCTGTTTCCGCTCTGCTGCCGCCGCCTTCTGGCTTCTGTTCTTGCACAACTGCCGCCACCTTTTGATTCTACTTCGCCGCTGTCTGCTTTTGTTTCTGCTTCGTCGTTGCTGCCGCTGTGATGTGAAACATAGCAAAGAAAACAATTCCGAAAATGAGCGAAGTGCTTGATAAGAGGACGCTAAAACTAGAGCACGGAGATTGGGAGTTGGTGCTCGAACTGGTGGAGGGGCAAGAGTAGCTCAATAAAATTTCTTATCTCATACGGTTAAATATTCAATTCTTATTGGTGTTCCATTTGGATTTATATCATACCTAATAAAATCTAATAAGATTTCTCATGGATGTATCCTCGTTTAGGGTTAACTAAAAGAATTTCAAATTGAAATTTGGATGAATGATATATTTTTTAGTTTTATCTTTTTCCAAAAATTACTAATGCCTTTCTTTTTTGTTATATTTAATGATAGCTCAAGTTAATATGATGTTAGCCATGTGCTTGCAATACATTACCTTGGATCTTGTTGTACAAAAAACTTTATTTATTAATATGAAGATTTAATCAGTTTAATTTACAATTCTAAAATAAGTCTATTATTAAAAATTAGTCTTTCTTTCTTTCTTTCTTATAAGATTTCATACTTTTTTTCTATAAATTTTAATATTATCTAAACGAAAAACAAAATCTTAAAATTCACTACTTAACATCTTTAGAGGCCTCAAAATTTTGAGACTTACAGCAAATGCTTAACTTCCCCTTGAGCTGCCCCCATGCAAGAGCGTAGAGAGTCTATCCAACCAGGTTAGCTTTCTTATTTGTTTACCTTTCTCTTTTATAACTTTTTTCTATAAATAAGGTGCTAACTAACTAGGTACTATAATAAGACAGGACAATGGCAGGGGTGACTCAAATATATAAAGTCCGGAATTAAAATGTGGTTCTTTTAGACTCAAACGATCAAAATAGTTAAAAAAAAAGACTGGGCACCATAATATGTATAATGCGGTTATTCATCGCACTATACCTTAACGGCACGTTTGTTCGTTAAGATATAGCGCGGTTATTTACCACGCTTTATTTAAACTTAAAATGAGCGGGAAGGTATAGCGTCCATATATACCGCGCTATACTATAGCATGGTATATACAGGCGCTATACCTATATAAATAAACGTGCCCTTCTCCTTCCCCACCACACGAACCAGCAACCTTCCCCATTAAAAAAACGAAAAACCAGCGGACCACCCCCCCTCCACCCCTCCCTCCATTGTTAAGGAAAAAAGTTCGGTTAGAGCCCTCCGGTCCCACAAAAAGTGTAGATTCTCAGTCCCACATCGTATTTAAGGCGTTATCTCGTAGTGGGTTGCTCGTTTCGGCTCCAAATCACCAAATCTTCAACTTTCCAAAAAAATAAAATCGAGGTATTCCGACTTATTTTTTGTTAAAACTCATGTATAAAAAGGCCTATTAGTTGTTTTTACTGTGTTCTATGTTATTTCTTGATTTTTTTATTAATTTAATTTTTTATTTTTTATCCAGATTATATTATTAGTGTGCTAAAAAATTAGTAAAATAGAGAAATTGTTATTAGTTGTTATAAAAATTGTTAATTAGTTATTTTTTTTATTGTGGTATATGTATTTTCGTGATTGTTTTGTAATTAAATTAATTTGTTATTTTTATCCGGGTTAGATTATTTGTGTGCTAAAAGATTAGTAAAATAGATAAATTGTTATTTTAGGAATAATTAATATTATTTAGATGTTATTATTGTACATATATTAATATGTCACTTTAATGTTGTTTAGTTCCCTGTAATGTTATGTTGTGCCCGTAATTTTAATGTAGTGCCTGTATTTGTAATGTAGTGCCATTCTAGCGTAGTAAAATGTAGTGCCCTTTAGCGTAGTATCTATGTAATTATTGAAATTAATCATTTAATTATCTGTTAAACCTAAAAATATCTGAAAAAGATGATAATTCAAACACAAACTCTCTCGAATTTTAGTCAGCAAACATAAGAAATAACATAAAAAAATAACAATATTTGTCAAACTAAGTATTGTTACATGAATATTTAACAATTAAATTATGTATAGTTATGAAAATTAATTATTTAATTTTATTATAGTAAAAAATAGATGATTAACAAACAAACATTTAAAATAATAAACTAACATATAAAATAAGAAACTAACATATAAAATAAGAAACAAACATATTAAATAATAAACAAACATATAAAATGGTAAACTAACATATAAAATAATAAAGTAACATATAAAATAATAAACCAATATATAAAATGATAAACCAACATATAAAATAATGAATTAACATATAAAATTATAATATATAAAATGTATCAACCTAAGTAACAATATAATAAAAATATCGAACAAATGTTAATATTAAAGATATTGCAATATATTTAAAGATGTTAAGCAATTAAAAAGAAAAATACTTTAATTAATATTGTTCATTTTACAGTCATCATCATGAAGGTTCCGCCTGTATATCCCGGACCTGCATCGCTAGAGCTATTGTTGCTACAGGCCGAGCATAGGTTTCATACTTATGGGATGGGCAATGTTTGTCCCACACATTCCGCGCCAGACGTATAAACGATATGTGGGACTTCATTCGGGCTCACCCGCTCCATCCCCGTATAGTTAGACACCTTCAGGAGACGGGTTTCTACAGGATCATATAGATCGGCCAGTTGCAGTTCGACTGGGTGTTGATCACGGCCATGATAGAGCGGTGGCGACCAGAGACCCACACGTTTCATCTACCCATCGGCGAGGCTATCATCATGCTTGAGGACGTGGAGATTCTTCTTGGTCTGCCGGTTGATGGACTACCTATAGCTTACCGGCATGCTTTTAGAGAATATACAGGATTGCATTACCTGCAGATGTTGTAGCAGCTCACCGATTTCCAGCCAGCAAAGGAGACTGCATTGAGTGGGGCCAGTCGTTTGCAGTTGATGCCCGTCCGGCATCATCTGGAGGCGATGGATGTGGACATTACGGGTGATTAACCGGCGGAGGTTATCGACCGGTACACGAGATTGATGATGCTGCTAATGTTTGGTGGTGTATTATTCCCGAACACTTCGGTAAACCTAGTCAGCTTGATATTTCTTCATCATCTTGAACGGCTAGATGATTTACCTAGTTACATATGGGGTGCAGCTGTTCTAAGTTACCTGCATAGGCAAATGTGCCGGGCGAGCATAGGCACCTAGAGAGATGTTGCTGGATTTTTGCCGCTGCTGCAGGTGAAAACATAGCCAATTCTTTTCATGATTATAACATACATAGTAAAATAATAACTTAAATTTTATGTCCACAATCTATATTAGGTTTGGGCCTGGGAGCGGTTCCTACAGTTCCAGCCAGCCTGAACGTGGTAGACGTGGCAGGCGTGGCTAGAGAGGACGGGTGTCCCAAGAGGTCATGGTGGTCGGTGAAAACAAGGGGGCGTTGAGGCACCCGTGGAGGATATTAGAGATGATCAGCCGGGTGACCACCCTGATCCACACGATGCTCCTCATGATATGCCGTCATTCAGCCTGCAGCTGTCGCCAAGGACTTCGCAGTTGACCCCGTCAGCTCCATTGTTGATCACGGGCATGGCCATTATGCAACAGGAGTGGGATCAGTATTTTCTTGATCGACCAGGGCCATCGACGATTGCTGAGGATCGTCCGATAAAAGAGGTGCATAGTGGGCGACGACTGAGTTATGGCTCATCATCGAGGGTTGTTGAGGAGTGTGTCGCTACTCAGGCGCAGGTTTGTCTGTATTGCTATTATTTCTATTTGTTTTTATCTCATTAATTAGTCATCAGTATCTAAAGTGTTTTTATTTTTCTTAAAGACATCGTCATCGCCCGTCACGGAGGCCACTTTGTGCGATACTGACATGCCGGACACGGCTGATTTTATTTAAGAGACCGTCGAGATCATGGTATGACCATTAAAATTTTTTTAGCTAACACATACATTAGTAATTTATATTTCATATACTAAAATATCTTATTATTCTGTAGGTTACTGCTGAACCGACGGCCGCTTCTACCGAGTCTGCCAGCCTTACCGACAATCATGCTGCAGCGCATCCTTCGATAAAAAGGCGATGTGATGAGGATGATCCTGATAGCATAGCCAGGCGGGATGGGATGTGCCTCAGGCCAACCAATGCTTTAAATCATACAGGTTATGGGACACAATGACATTTATTATTATTTGTATATATGACATTAAATATATAGTAGCAAAATTATTTATGTTTTACATAATTTGCGCATGTGTTTTTATTTCTCGAGATATTTAGTATTTTAATAGTACAACACACAAAAAATGACAGATTAACATAAAATTTAAATTCTTTACCAATTAAAGACAATACATGACACATACAACATAAAAATAAAATACTATACTGAACGCATCAATGTGTTTGTTTAGTCACTATCGCCCATTATTCTGTGCTTCAACCACTTAAATTTCTCCTCCAACCTATTTTTTCCTTTTTCTGCCTCTTTTAGTTTCTTCTGCAATGCCACAAGTTGTTCTTATAGCTTCACGATCTGGAGTTCGTATTCACCAGTCAGATTCCAAATGTTTAGAAAACATGATTTGTAGTATTCCTGATTAATGGGTTCATCATACCATTCGTCAAAATCATATTTCTTTTCGTCCTACCAATGAGAGAATAACACAAAACTATTAATTAACATGTTATATAAAAAGTATTAACAAATATTTCTTCCAAGAATAATAACTTACAACTTGTTTACACATCCAACGTCTGCACCCCAGATTGTAATTTGACCAACATGGTTTCAAAATCGCACGTTTACCACAGTAACACCTTGGTACCTAATTGCGTCCAAACATGTCGTACTGCTCGAAAATGGAAAATTGTTGGAAAGTTTTTGTTTTCGTTTCGTTACAACGCAAATAATAACTAAAATGCCCGAGGTTTTTATAGGCAGCTAAGAGTGATTTTAGTTTACATAACACATATTAGTACGGCGCTATGTTTCGCGTGATAAAGATTCTTTCGTGTACAAGTGGGTCCAGCTTTGTCGGTACGATAGCTTTTTCAGGTCAGCAGCTTTTTCAGGCCGACAGCTTTTTCAAGTCGACATGACAAAACACATAGCACATATTGGTGTGGTGCTATATTTCGCGTGATAATGATTCTTTCGGGTACAAGTGTGTCTAGCTTTTTCAGTACGACACTTTTCAAGTCAGCAGCTTTTTCAGGTCGACATGACAAAACACATAGCGCATATTGGTCCGGCGCTATGTTTCGCGTGATAATGACTCTTTCGGGTACAAGTGGGTCCAGCTTTCCAGGTCAGCAGCTTTTCAGGTCAGCAGCTTTTTCAGGTCGACATGATAAGACACATAGCGCATATTGGTGAGGCACTATGTTTTGCGTTAATACAGGTCGACATGCAACTTAGTTTTTCTTAAATTTAACCAAGAGATTAATACTCAAATACCATTTGAAGAACCAGAACAACATCCAATTCAGAAATGCCTCTAACATTTAATAAGTGGTTTACGAAGAGGAAAAAAGGTGAAGGTAGTTCAAAAGATCCAAATGGAACACGTCATAACACAATCGATCCCTACCTTGAAAAAAACATGCTAGGTTGCTATACTGATTTGGTTGATGACAAGTGGTATGGTGTTCTGCGTCCTTTAGAAAATAAGCCTATCAATATACACACTGATCTCAAAGTTGCAGGGCACATTATTGAGGGCGAAGCGCATTCTACAAAGCCTGAAGGTATGCGAATTTGCTGGCATGGGCTTGTTGTGCCACAAGCATCGTCTGCAACCTTCCAAACAAACACACACAAAGATGAACCAGAAATGATTCGGCATTTGATGAAGGAGATTCTAGAGATGGAAAAGGCACTAGCTGTTCATCATGCAATGGATGATCTTAACTACCTGGGAGGAATAAAGGATCAGTACTAGGATTTATTAGAAAATAAAAAATTGCATAGAGCCAGTGATTATCCTGTTTTCACAACAGTTATCGAGTGGGGGGAACTACCTAAGTGTCTACCACAGACGTTGGACGTAAGAGTCCTATATTGTTGTAGAAATCAAGCAAGTGGTCTTGTTGATGATAGCGATGAAATGCGAGAAATGTGTGTCAACTGGGGCCTAGATTACGATGCCCTCGGTCCCGAAGGTGCGTACACGATGTTGACGAAGAAGATGAAGACAGTAACAATGAAATAGTTCCAGACAGCGACGATAATGGCGAATGACAATTAATTTTTTTTTTCTTGGGGAATATATTAAATTAATGTATTGAAGTATGAATGCTAAATATCAATTAGATTTAACCCCAATGGAAACATAATTTTATTTCATACATTTTGCAAGCTGAACATTTATATGCATTTATAACAACAAATTACTGCAACAAAACACGACGTGTATCCTTGATAATTGGGCACATTGGATGAACTTCCACTTAAGCTGAATTACCACCGCTATCCAAACCAGCTGAAGGACATTTACGAGGGTCCCTCGTGTCCTATTTGGGAACATATGCCACATTTACGCACATAAATGATATCACCAACATCCATTTGGTTTCGTATACGCGTTCTTTTTTGCACTTGTCGTTGATGCACATATCCTTGTTACAAACCATTTTAAATAGTTACCGGCGGCCAATAATGCTCAGCACCCACTGGCTGCAACTGTCCACTATAGGTGTTTAAGTATGCAGCAACATTATATTCTTGATCAACGTACCTCGTTGGCCCGAAACCCGTATGTTAAAAGCACTCATGGCATGTGAGCACGGCATGTGATAGATGGACCATTTCCCACAGGAGCATAACCTTCTGGCTTCATTGATGGTGTGTGTATTATTCCCCCGGTTGTGATGAATAGCAATGCGAACTTCAAAAATATTTTGCTCGTTGCAATACTGTAAAAATGAATGCCACTGTGCTCGTTTCTTGTATTTCTCATATCTTTTCATTGGAATTGGCATAAATTCAACACCCTTTTCCATCAATGACGATGCACCTCTAGATCTTTCAACAGACCTTTCCGCCATCTGCTTGAATGGCATCCGCACCATGGCGGTGACAGGCAATCCACATGCAGACTTCAATAACCCGTTGAAAGACTCTAACACATTTGTAGTGAGAATTCCCCATGTTCTTCCACCATTTGCATGCAAAGTCCACTTGTCAAGCTCATATCGCATCAACAAACTATACGCTCCTTGGTCTTCCTGCCTGATCAATTCTATTCGCCTCCTGAATTTACACTCTTAGTGATTGGTTGCAGTCATCCACATTAAATCATGCAAGTCCTTGTTCGAATAAGCCCTTTGGAAATTGGCGTTCAGGTGCCTCACACAGTAACGGTGGTAAGCATACGGTTCCTTCCATGCACGTAAATTCTGTATAAAACTTAAAATACCGCCATGCCGATCAGATATTAAACAAATACCTGAACGCTGTCTGACAACGTGCTCCTTCAAGTGGTTTAAAAAATAATGTCCACGTCTCTTGGCTTTCATTAGCACAAATAGCAAATGCTAGGGGAAATATACTTCCATTATCATCTACTGCAACGGCAATCAACACCTTAATATCATACTTTCCATAGACATGATTGCCGTCTATAGATATTACCGGCCGACAATGCACAAAACCATTTAATGGCTGGTTTAAATGCCCAGAACACATATTGCATATCTGAATATGTGTTCTGGTATTCCCGGACTCCGCTCAAGCTTCCATTCAACAACAGTCCCGGAGTTAAAGTGTTGCAATGCGGCCATGTAGCTGGGTAGAGAGGCAAAGGACTTATCCCAGTTAGCATAAACAATTTCAAACGCATGTTTTCGCCCGAGAAATGCTTTTCTTTTGGTAATGGTACATCCATATACCCGGTGGATAGATGTTATACACTCTTTGATCTTGTACCTTATGGACGCTTCAATGTATGGAATCAAGACAAGAGAAATCAAGTCAACATTCAAGTTAAAATAATTCCCACTAAATGTGTCCATTTTACAATTATGGATGCCAATGTATTTACCCACAACCCATATATTTGTTTTAGCTTCCTCGTAAGCAACATCTAATTACAACCTTGAAACCATCTATGACAAATAACCTTGTATATTTCCAGAGATGACTCATGAACCACGATCTCACGACACTCTTTTATGTTTTACATTCGCATAGGCGCGCTTTATTAGCAAAAAGCATGCCCTTTGACAGCATCGTTGCTCTAGATTCATCCCATATTGCTGTCTGAATTTCGTCAAGATCCGTTGTGAAGGCATCCACATCCGGCATACTTGGCAAATGATCAAGGTGGGGAATCTCCCTTGAACGAAACGGTGCATGGGACTCGTACACTATTGGTCTAATGAGAGGTGGAGCATGCTTCCTCGTCAAATGAGGTTTAGCATTCTCGTCCTCATCATCATCGCCTTCATCATGGAAGGGTGTGTTATCTCCAAGCTCATCAGAATTGTTGTCATAATCACTATTCTCTTCCTGACTCTGTGCATCTGCCATATCCCGATTAAATATGTCGTATTCGGGCAATTGAGTAAGGACGGGACCTTCAAGTTGCTCGTTTTCACTGCACAACTAATAAAATAATAAGTTTCTCAAATTCATACAAACCTTACATATACACTTTATCACTTCACTTACAAATCATAATGTGCTGATATCCCATGATGCACATTATTCTGTTGGTAATGAGACCACCATGATCCAACACACCAAAACTAGGCATATTCCAACTGTCTGTTGGTTCATAACTTCATATCTGGCCGGTACCCCCTCTGGAATATATGAGTGTTAATACAAATTCAATACATAAAAATAAACAACGTAACACAAGGGAAAATTGAAGTTTACCACTCGGCTTGTGGATTATGTAAACTTGGGAAGAAATTATGTCATCGGTCCTTATTCTCCTGTAGAGATAAGTTTAGATCAGGCCAAACTCTTTCACCCGGAACCTGTTCGGCTAAAACTGCTCCAAAATAACCACCCGATGATTGAGGGATATCCTTACTTTGCGGAACCTCATTATTGCGAACATCTTTAGCCTTGACGTACATTTCCAAGACTTTTATCACAAGAAGTTCCTGGTGTTCATCCGGAGTCCTTAAAAAATCTGTCAGAGCCTCATCGTCTTCGATGTTAAACTCAGCATAACAAGCAACCCCTTGCGGTGTAACAGAATACGGATATCTTTCGGTTACTTTAATATTCACCGAACGTTTGCTCACACTCATTTATTTTTTACATAACAACGATACCAATCTATCATACTCCATTGTAAGTGGCAACTTACATGGCACTGTGGAGAACAACTATAGCGTATTGAGTTATTCTCCACCATAACCTCAACCCCTCCCGCCCCTCCTCCAATATAATAAAACCTTAATTCTTCGCTCTTCAGACATTATGACTAAATACAAAATAACTCAACGAACAAATATTTAACGAACAAATATTTCGGAAGACTTGAAGGATCCTGAATGGATTTTTTCAAAATCCTAAAACTCCTTAAATAAGGAAAAAACCAGCCGGGGTACAATTATTTGATGTATAGCGCCTTAAATATACGCGCTATACCTATATGAATTATTGGTGTGTCAGTTAAATGCAGAAGAATTATTAGTAGGCCCAACATTTATGTATAGCGCGGTATATGCATGCTATATATATATATTATGGTGCCCAGTCTTTTTTTTCACCTATTTTGGTCGCTTGAGTCCAAAAGAACCATACTTTAGTTCCGGATTCAAATATATATATATATGTGTGTGTGTGTGTGTGTGTGTGTGTGTGTGTGTGATCTAAAGCTAAACTTTAATGTGAGGCCTAAATTTTTTTTAAACAATTATAATATATATTTATGGTTGAAGTTTATTCTTCTAGCTTTTTGAGATGCAAAGTTATTAATAATTTTTTATGATTGATTTCTTCCAATAATTGCTTTTCAATTGATAATATAACAAACCATTTAATCTTTCTTGAGACATTGTTGATCTTAGCTAAGATTTTATTGATTTTAATTTTAAAAAACTTCTTTTCGCTAGAGCAACTATTGGAGAAATTGTTAATATTATTCTATAAGCAATATAAGTATTTGAAAAATAATTAAGTCTTTTTATTTTATTGAGTATATAATATCTTCTATTTTTACTATTTTCCTTGTCAAATCAATTTAAATTCACACAAGCCCAAAAATTATTCATACTACCCATTCTTAAGTAAGTTAAACGGTTACTTTATTTACATATTTTTTAAATAAAAAAAATTCTTTCATATGAAAAATTGTACTTTTATACTAAATTTTATTTTATTTAAATGCCTATATAGACCTATATTATTTCCAAAAAATGGGGCCCAAAAATTTGGGAGCGTGAGACTGAAACCTTATTAGCTAGTAAGCTACAACAGTAGAGCCGGCCATGGCCAACCGAATGAGTTCTAGATGTTCTCATCATACTGAAATCCTCAACATTAGGTGTTAACTTTATGCACAGCAACGTAGTGATTTGTGTCATTTTTCCTCGAAACACCTTGTCAAAAGTCCAATCGAATTGGACTGCTGAGAAGCTAGGAATTGCTTTGGTTTAACTCCCTTAAACCTGAACCACTGGACCTACAGTAATGTATCTTACTCCTTTGCTGAAGTACTAGATCTGCTTTCTGTGTTTGTTTTCTATGAAGTCATCCGTTTTAATTATTTAGTTTATCCTTTTCCTTTCTTCAAAATCCATCATGAAGATGACAATGAATTTGTCGAAAGCCTTAACTTTATACTAGTAGTTGTTAACTTTCCTTAAGAAGAAAAGGGACATTATTCTTCTACATAACAAATTAAATTACAAGAAGTTGAAAACAAAAATGCCGCATTAGCCGGAGGGGCCGGCAATGTGTAACATATATAAGGCCAAATTATCACATAATAATAAGTAGGTAATTTGCATCATAACTTTGTAAAGTGACCATTAAATATTAATTGGAAGCAAATATGTGCTTCAATGTGAAGAAAGAATTTACAAAAGAAGAAGTGAAGGAGAGGAAGAAGAGAAAGAAGGAGAAGGAAAGGAAAGAAGAGGAAAAGAAAGAGAGGGAAAGGGAGGAGAAGGAGGAAAAGGAAGAGAGGAAAAGGAAAGAACGGAAAGAAAAGGAGAAGAAGAAACGTGAAGAACAGAAGCTCAAGGAAAAGAAACAAAAAGACAAGCAAAAGGCAAAGAAGAAAAAATGATTAATTCTTCTTCTTTGTTTTCCATTTCTTTTTAGCTGGTACGAATGTGCTGCAAATGTAACATGCTAGATGTGGATTCATGGTGCACTAAAACATATTATGAATTTGTCGGAATTAGAATCACAAATCAATATTCGTTTAGCTTTTACCTAATTTCTCTACCTTTACCTCCTTTCTATCCAAATAATGCTTTGTTTGGAAATTAACGAAAGTGAGCAAGTAGAGTTTCACTCTAACTTATATATGGTAATTACCTATCAAAATTATCTATTTTTTTTCTTTTTGTCTTCTAAAAGTCACTTTACTTTAACTAGTAATTATTAACTTCAATGGTCATCTTTGCCTTTTACTTTACATAAAAAACAAAGAGGGCCATTTTCTAAAAATCCGGATATCACACACAAACATACACGTACACAATGAGTATAATAACGTATTTAGCACCTGTTATCACTAATACAAAGAATTATGAAAAACTTAAACAAGATAAAGATATAAACAAATAAAGGGTTAATTAATACCCTAAAACCGTCCTAAACTATCGTGTTTTTGTTAGTTTCCTACTTAAACTATTCAGTGTCCCCAAAACCTCCTAAACTATATTGCCCTTCATATTAAAACCTCCTCTTGCTGACTTAGAGCGCGTGGCAGCTGAGAAAAGTCATCAAAATAGCCCACCTGATAGAAAATAATGGCTAATTAGCCAAACCCCTATCAAATTTGTTTTTTTTAATAAATATTATCCTTATTTCAGTTATATCTACCTTTCTTCCTCATTTCTTCACCATTCTTCCTTATTTTTTCACCGTTCTTCTTTATTTTTGACCTTTTCTTCAATTTCTAACCTTTTTTCTTTAGTTCTCCGTATAGCTTTCCAATAAAAAATTGTCCCTCTCTTGTTTTCTCTGAAATAATTTATTCTCTTTCTTATTTTAATCTTCTTTCATGTCTTACACATATTGTTGATATAATACCAATTTAAATCTTCTTATTAAATTCAACACCTTGTAGAGAATGAAGATGGATCTCTTGAACCTTCTTTATATAATTTGGAATTGGAGAAAATAATTGCTGGTCAATTGATTTTTTATTTGAGAAATTTTTATTTGTGTAATCTTTTTTTATGTGATATAAGATGATTTTAAAAATGCAACACTATATGCCTTTATTATATTTTTACGGTGCTACAAAGTGAATATAAATAAGAACTTATCCAATTGGAGTCTAGCATAAAGCACAATAACAATTATACCTAATATTAATTAACATAGTACGTTAAATATTATTTTGGCCAAAACTCCTAGAATTAATCGATCATTTGAGAGTAAACTATAAAAAAAAAATTTGTACAAACCATAAGTTAATATAGTTAGACAGACGCACCTTTAAAAATCCAACGTGGGATTTTAATATATAGAGGAATATAGTTCAAGGGGGTTTTGGGAACACCGGATAGTTTAAGTAGGTATCTGATAAAAAAGTAATAGTTTAAGCGGGTCTTAGACTGAATTAAATAGCCACGTGTAGTATTACATAGCACGTTTTTTTAGATAATTAGGAGCGTGTACTAGACGCACCTTTAAGAATACAATGAGGGAGTTTTAATATAAAGAGCAATATAATTCAGGGAGGTTTTAGCGACACCGAATAGTTTAAATAGAAAACTGATAAAAACATGATAGTTTACTCGCTCTAAAATAATATTATTGGGTAGATTTTAAGTTTTGAGGAAAACAGTGCTATAACCCATGAAATTGTGAGTTGACTTTTTGAACATTTTGTCAATAATTAGCTCTTTTTGGTTGCTGACTTTAACTTCAGGGGAGTTTATTTGTTTCGTTCAAAAGGTGAATGAAGTATTGTTTACCAAACCAAAACATTAGAGCTAAATGAAACTTACTCAATACATTAATTCTCTCGTCCCAATTTATGTGAGACTACTAATTAACAGGACAAAGAATTGCTCACGAGTTCAATTGCTAACTACATTCAAGAATGAATTACAGGAGCCTCATATTTTATTTGGACATTCTGCTAACTGATTCTTATACAAAGGGAGCAATAAAGATATACATTATGTGATAATCAGGCCTGCAGGAATTTCAATAAGGAATCTGCTAAGCCGTACATCTTTTAGCTCAAACAATTGAATGCTGTAATCTACATCGCTCTTGAGGATTCTAATATCTACATTCTACTACACAAAGTTGAACCAATGACCTGCAAAGCATCTCCAGCGCTTCGTTGAAAGCATACTTATTCATTAGAGAACCGTCACTTCACAGTACAGGTCAAGCGCTGGCTGCCTTAGCAGATTTCAGGTTCAGCACATATGGTCCAAGGAGCAGGAACAAGTGGCGTCAAGCTACACGCTGGTTGATTAATTAAGCACCTTTCTCAGATCATTGATCAACTGCTCTCTGTTTGCTGGCTCAACCTGCATTTGAGACCAATACGTCAGTTTCTTTAAAAACCTTGAAAAAAATAATAACAAAATGCTAGGATGACAGCTTATTGAAGTCTCAGCTACAAAGTAGGAATCTGATAGCTAACCTTTTGTAGGAGAGCAGCAAGACCCTGTGGTAGAGCATGTAAATCCAATGGTGAATCACCAATCTTGGATAGTTGAAGTAACACCTTTTGTACTCTCAACTGTTGTAGGCTTTCCTCGTAGTTATTAGGGTCGTTCTTCCACGAGAAGAAAGCTTTGTCATCTGCCCAAGCATCTTCTCTGCCTTCTTTTGAATCCAGAAACCACCTTTTCACCATGTCCATTGCAGATTTGTAAGAAAGCTGGTCACCGGCAGCATCCCTCACAGTTTTGATCAGTGTCTCCTCCTCAACCCTTCTGAACAAACGCCTGTAGAAGAACGAACGAGAAGTTTCCCAATTTACCACTTCCCTGACTACCCCCTTTGCAGCCATTCTAAATGAAGTATCGTGCAGTTCCGCAAACTTTGTTGCTATTTGAGTGTATACTGGCAAAAGCTGCTTCTCACGTGTTTTTATTTGCTGCTGTATGGTTTCAATATTAGCATATACCCTAGCAGTCTTGGCTTCCTGAAGCTTTGACTTGAGATCGATAAGCTGTTGATCAAGCCTACCCATGCACTCAAGCAATTCTTTTGCCCGGAATTTGATCTCAATCATACCTTCAGGCTCAAGGACATTTCCTCTAGCTGTTTGTTCAGCATACATTTCAATATGGTCTGAATTGATCTTACTATCCACAACCACCCATGCCCCACCACGGAGCTCACCCATCATAGGAATGTAGACGAAAACAGGCTGTTTGTATGTTCTAAGGTTCTCAACAATGGTTGATCCAGCCTGGAGGATACCTTCAAAAAGGTCCCTTTGTCCACCTGAAAATCCCCTCCAGTTGGCAAGAATGAAAAGAGGTAGCTCCTCCCTATTGAAATCCATCAGTGCTTGAGCTGTCTTCGCTGCAGAGTCAGGAAACCATACTTGCCCTGCTTGAGGGACAACCCTTTCATGAGAATCAAGCTGTCCAGGGTCGGCAGGGATTACTTGCATCATAGTTTGGGTCTCAACAGCAACTATTCCTACAGGGATTCCTCCAAGTTTTGCCCGTCCTGTTACAACGGTTCTTGCCCAGCCTTCCAGTGTCTCAACGAAGCTATCCCTGTCGAAAACGCCACCTAACCACTTTCCACTTGGATCTGTAAAGCCAGAGATAGCTGCTCTTGGATCGCATGTCGTCTCAGGGAAATACTCAATAGGTCTCTCTGGAGGATCCAAGGGAGTCAAAATAGGAAGTGGACCACCAGAGTGTGGGGGAACAAAGCTCAACCACTTCAAGATCGCAGACACCCCCTCAAGGTCATCTGAGACAGTCAGATGAACAACACCATTAGTTGCCATGATTTTAGGTCCACCAAGTTGCATGTGCGAGCTGTAGACTTCTCGACCCAAAAGTTTGTTAAGTGCAGAATAACCAGTCAGAATTATAGGCTGATCGAGCCTCTGTATACACCGCATGCCAAGACGAGCAAGATAAGCACCTATGCCCACAGTTCTGCCAGTTACGTATGTCAAAGTAAATGTTTCATGGTATGCCCGCGAATATGCACTGGCAATGGCTCCACTACCACTTAAGTTCTCAACTCCGAGGCCATCCTCTTTTCCTATTATAGTATCTATAACCCATCGGATCTCTCCATCTGACAACTTCAGTTCATGAGTAATGACAGAAGATTTTATTCGTTCATGATCTTCAGGAGTCAAGTAAACATACAGAAAACCCCGCTCAGGGCTCAACTCATCTGACCACCCAACTCTAAAGCAAGATTTGACCTCCTCTGCAGCACCAATACGAGCCCCTGAATTTGCTGCCAAATAAATAAGTGGCAACTTCTGGGTGCAAGCAACATCAGTCACAGCTTGAAAAAACGCATCCTCTCTCGGACCAAAAGATCCATTTCTGAAAGTGACGTCATTTGCTACAATAATTATTTTCCTTCCTGTTGGGAACTCAGGAGTAGACATTTCTATAACCCATGCCACCATACCGACGTCATTGTGGCCAGGCTGACGCTCCACAGGGACAAGAGGAGTACCCCAACTACCTTTATGGTCAGGAAAAGCTAACTCTGTGGCTTTCGAGAGGATCTTACCCTTAGGCCTCTCTATTAGTGGAGCCTCAGTGGCCCAAGACTTCTCCAATGCGGCTTCAAAGGCCTGCACAAGGGATGTTCACAAAAGATTGATACTAATCCAGATGATAATACCCAATATAAATGACTACTTTAGTTTGATGTTTACCAGTGGGAAATCGTAGCAGTAAGTGGTGTTACTCTTCCGGGCCAAAAGCCGTTTCTGGTCAAGCACCCCCAATGGTGGATAAGGTGCAGTAACAGGTACACCATGTAAAGGACCATCCCCGGAGGCTGAATGATAGACCACTCTTTGTTCAGACACATTCTCAACTTCGCGATAGATCTGAGAGTTGAATTACCAATACTATGATGTCAATCTTAAATCAAAGTGTTTCGCGAACACACAATACATGGCGAGAGAATAAAAGTCATGACACTTTCATCATATAAAAATTATACGTTAAGACCATGGTTTAACCCAATAGAACGGAACAAGATATGTGAGTCCCTTGGCACTAATACAGAATGTACACAGTTTCCATCATAGTCATAGTAACTTTAATCCCTATACCAAAAGAATATACAACAATTAAACCTCAGCTTTAAACAAGTTAGGGGGCGGCTATATGAATGCTCACTGACTGTGTTTTTTCATTTAAATTCATACAAGGCCAAAATGAGATTAAATTATAGAGTACTAGAAGTTCTTTATATTTTCTACTGGCATAAAAATCTCTGATAGAGCTAAAATACTCCTGGAAAGCATATGGAAAGATCAGCCAATAAAAGAAAATAATCGTTTCCAATCCAAGCCCAAACTATGGACTGATGTTTTTTCAAGTTGTGCATAAACACCACAAGCAGATAGTTATCAGATAAATTCCAAATTAGTTACTTAATGACACTTACATGCACAATGCAGGTGTGCCCTGTCACATTTGCAACCACAACCCTCCAAGCACCATTGGCTTCTCCTGCAGATGATATCCAGAGTTTCACTTCCCACTCACATACACCTAACCTATGCATCCTAACACCAACAGATGCATTAATTTCACAAGCCAACTCTTTCAAGATTTTCTGAACAGCACCTTCTTCGTGCTCATTGTTTAGGTCTGCCCTCCTGTAGTGGATTTATGGGGGAAAAAACAATGAGCTTAGCATGCCAATTTTTTACCTAAATAGCAAGCAAAACTCCTTAAAATTTCTTACTTATGATAGGGAAATAGATCATCTATCTGTTGCTCGCGCAAAATGTACAAGTACATATGAGCATGGTCAGATTTTAATGTTGTACTATGGAGATTAAGTTCAAGCTCCTCCAGGGCAGATGTTAAGGACCTCAAGATGCTCCTTGAAGTAAAAGACAAAGCCAACGGAGATGAGGTTCCCCGATCCAATCCTTGATATGCTAGTAGACCTTCATCTGATGTGGGTTGTCTTACAAGTGTTCTGAGAAACATCCTCTGGATTGGACGTGGCTTGTCTACAACAGAATAAAGATGCCATTGACGGTCCCGGGATGGAGTGTACTTTATATTATCATAGCCCTTAAGCTTGTCCTGTAGTGTTGGATTATGAACGTAAATTAGCTCTTAGAACCAAAAGGATAATAATAAAAGGGTACAAGAAGCATGAAAAAGAGTTGCAGAAGATAGACCAATTCAAGGTAAATGGATAGCGGAGGCTCCAGATGACGCAACAGAGGCTCCTCCTCATAATACAGCTTCACAAGTGACCAGTGAAAGGAGTGCCTCATTGGACCTCGCCCTTCATCTCTCTGTATGATGCAGCTGATAACCCCAACACCTGCACTTTTAAGGCTGGTGCTCACATCTTTCTCTCTTAATATTTTAGCTAACTTGTTGATCCTTTCTTGAGCCTGATCTTCATCGCCACTGCAGTAGTGTATACCAATGATAAGCAAGAGAATAAATACATGTTACTCCGGTTTCTAGCGGATCAGTAGATCAGATGCACAAGCAAGAGATTTAGCATGCCACATATGAAGATGTATGAAATTACTGTGAGAAACTTGGTTCTCTCTTATATCATCCAGGTTAAGGCCAATACTTATTTTTTCTATTTACTAATGCAGCTAATCCAAGATTAAGGAGAAGTGCTGCATTCATTTAGTTTGATCATCTGCTAAGTAAGGATGCTGAAATTATTGCACCCCTATCTCAAGTTTAACAGCAGATTTAAACAGATGTTTCTGTAGTTTATGATTTACCTACATCTACATAACATCCAAAGTAGCAGTTTAGAGTGGATTCAAAGGACACTTGTGATACCTATCCTGAAGCAAACTCATTTGATTGTTGATGCCCACCAATGCAATATGCAGCATGTTGCCATGATTGGTTGGTTGAACGGATCCATTTGACATCTCTTTGTGCAAGTTGTGTGCTGTTTCCCTCAATGCAGCAGTTAATACTGATGGCAAGAGTTGGAGAGATTTGATTATTACCATGGCTCCCCATTTTCTTTCGCTGCGTTTTTCAACTAATCGTTTATCCATCTTATTGTCTTCAGACCCATTCTTTCTCTCCACATGTTCTTCTAAGAACTCCCATGTAGCTATTAGTCCAGATCTGTGCCACTGCATCCTCACACTCTCCTTAACAAGGTAGGGCTGGAATAGTTATCAAAAGTTAGAATTAAAATCAGATCTATCTGACAAAAATAGGTAAAGCAAGACAAGTAAAACCTTAAAAAGCAGAAACACAGCACCTGATATAGTCTTCGAACATAAGTCTCCACAACCCTCCTCTGAAGGGTGTGATCACTGTGATCAAAAAGACCTACAAGTGCATCTTCAACAGCTAACGGAGCACTTACTAGAACTTCCATTCTTTCGTTGATGGCACTTTTCCGCCTAGGTGTATCCATATTGTCACCTTCTTCAGTGAACATCTCTAACTCAGAAAGACTTCTGGCAATGCTTGAACGTAGTTCACTCAGTTTAGTTTGCTCTAGAAGTTGACTTGCCTTTAGTGCCAACTGCAGAGAATAATTTAGGCGTAGGAAACACTCTTAAGGAGTTCTAGGTGACTTGATAATACAGCAAATATTAAGAATCAGACAATGTTCTTAAATAGTAACTAAAAAAATGACCATAAGAAGTCGTATTAGTCGTGCCTGAAAGTGGAAACAGAGGGAGGACCTTTCCCTTTAATCTTTTCGTTTTCCACTTTCCTTTATCAAGGGTCAGTAAATAAATGCAATTCAGGATGGTGGTCGGGCTAGATAGTCAAGCAGGCATAAGAACCATCTTTGATTGATACCAACATTATGAAGTGATCAAGAAAATGTGTACTAAGTCTACAAGGTCCACACGACAAGAGGAATCAAGGAGTGGATCAGCAAAGGAAATGTTACTAATGCTGATCTTGAAGAACTTCCAGGCAGTGAGCTTGATAAATGACTATTGCCAGGTTAAGCATATAAATGACAGAAATGTGGCCTCTCAAAGAAGAGGAAAGAAGAGATTTATTGATAACTTGATAAATACAAGACAGACATATTTATAGGTGTCAAATACAAAGCACATGTTATTTGTCTAATGTGTGAATATACCTAACTCAAGAAATTAGCTAAAAGGACCAACCTCAGAATAATTCGTATGGTTGAGTGCTGAAAAACGGATAAGTTTATCCCTGTATGCTGCCGGATTTGGATATACCAACTGCTCCATCAGACTAAGTATAAGCTTATTTTTACGCCTAACACCCTGGAAATAACACATTATTAGTACATGATACCTTCCAACATAAATCAGACCAGAAAAAGGAACTCCTGTCATATTAATAGTTTGTTTTTGTACTAATAAACAAAACAAAAAACAAATATGAATAGTCTGCAAATACCTGATGAGAAAGCACAATGTCAACAACCTTCAGGAGATCTTTCTTGCATTGAAGTCGGAGGCGTTCAATTACATCAGCCTGAAAAAGGAAGGGACGAGAACTGAACTCAATTTCAATGAAGAATCAAACAACATCAGATTTATGAGGTCATCAGAATCCCTCCCTATTTTGTGATTGTAGATTTTATCTGATTTCTTTGAGTAATAACAGTGACAAGTTTGAATCATTAACTGAGAGAGAATGCAGAGATGATCTGAACATCATTCATTAGGCAAAAAAGTCAGTTAACAAACAGGCCACATTTCAGGAAGGTGGTGACGAGAGAAAACTGGAAATGCACACATAAGTTGCTTTTTTTTATCTTCTAAATGTGCTCAAGGGCTTCTACTGGGATAATTACCAAACAAAATACATAAAAAGATGTAAAAAATATCTAAGTATTTATACTAATGGAAACAAGTGTCTGAAAGCCTGTTCAGTTAATCAAAATGAGCTGCTTCATTGAGAAATGAGGACCACGGCTATTAACTACACCTTGTAAGCGGTTATCGTTTATCACCTCTGATATTAAATGCCCTCATATCTGGAAAAACTCTGTAACTATAGGTCTATGGCATAGAATACTCTACTTAGACTTGATAACAACAAAATTCAATTAAAGAAATGGAAAAAACCTTCAAGGAATTTTAAGTGATAAGAGGTTAGGGCATTGTGTCTGTTGTAAAACTTCTTTAATATTTCTAGTATTTAGTTAACTTGCTACATTATGAATCATCATTGTTTCCTCTTGTGATATAATAAATTAGGACATACATTTTTAAGAACTTTGTTTAGCCTACATCCATCCAAGTCAGGAGCTTGTCAAACTTAAACACATGGGGATGATTATAACAAATAGGTAACCTACCTGGATATTGTCACTGAACAATTCTTCAACAGACAGATACTCTTCAAAAAGGGAGTGGACAATTCCACGGGCATGACTCTCTCTTCCACCCTCGTAGGACTTGACAACACTCAATAAAGGTTCAACTAATCTTTCTTGAGCTCCTCTTTCTTTATCAGAGCAGGACCTTAAGTGTGCCTGTACCAAGACAGAGATAAAACACAAATAAATGAATAATAGTAACAAGATAAATAAAGAAGAACAAGGTATTATGTCCAAGAAAGAGGAAAATGATAAAAGACTCACTTCAAGAACGCCTCTCAGAATTCTGGCTGGAAATTCAACATTTTGCAAGCTGAAAATGCCCTCATACTCCTTATATTTTGCTTCCAACTGAAAGGAGAGTACATGGCAAAATTATGAGCTAGAAAAAACTACAACTTTTTCCCCAATGGAAGAAACATCAAGGGTATAGTCCTTTACCTCATTCCTCAGGTCCTTAGGAAGTCGTGTTGCCAGCACTGCTAAGCACTCTTGCCACTGCAGGAAGGGAAGCTGAGGACTATCCAGGCAACTTAGCAGGTTTTGAATCACCTGGACAGAAAAAGAGTTTCGTTTCATCACTTGGAGAAAAATGATTTCTTCATGTCTACTTAGCTGAAAGCAGGTTAGTTGTTTTCTGCACCAACATCATGTAATCATATGAGATTACTTACTTCATCAACATTATGCTCATATCCAGCAAGAATCATCCTTGCTGCATTCTGACTTGCAGCACACCTCTGATGAACTCTTCCGGATATAGCAGTTGGAGGTCCCAGAAGTGGAAAACTTCCATGAAAAGGCTCTGCTTTTCTAACAGCTGAAGGGTCATCTAAATCAAGAGATGCTATGAGCTCACCAGCCTACAAATAAAAGTTATATTTTGTTTTAAGAATCTGTGAAGGGCATAAAAACTATGGTCATATGACAATATGGTTACCTGCATTGCTTGACCATCAGACATCTTAAAATGAATAACTCCTGAAGCAGGTGAAAGAAGGGGCATGCACATCTTCATAACCTCAACCTCTGCATAAGGTGTATCAGCATCAACATGACTGCCATCAGATATCAAATATCTCAAAAGTTTGCATGGTGTCTCCGCCACTAGCTTGGATGGATCATGATCATTCTGAAAGCAAGGAACATTATGTGATAAGAAGGTATGAGTTCTTAAAAAGCAAAGACATACTGGGAACTGAAAATCTATTGGCACCTGCAGCAAGCAAGTCCTTCCATCAATGAGAAGACGAGTTCCAGCTGCTTCCTCCTCAGCATATATAACATGACTATTTCCGTTCAGCTGCAGTGATCAAGTGAACTTAGAATGTAAATAATACTATTTCAAATGTGAAAGGAAACCAATGTAGTTGTTTTGTCAATATTGTTTCTACAAGGTAATATACAACATAGAATAATAAGGCTATTACAAACAATGGTACAATTTGTTAGAAAATGGCATTGTAACAAGTTGCAGAGTGATTTATAATTGCCTGCATCAGTAGTCCTCCATCACGTAGAGTATGTATTTCTGCTTCAATCTCTGAGTCGTTCATCCTCAACCTATAGCTTCCTGGCCCTCCCTTCACCATATTAATCTAAGAGATACAACCACCAAAACCAGTTAGTTGCAGAACATCCAGCTTGGCCAGAATGAAAAAGGAAGATACGGAATTAATTTCTTAATCTTGCTTCTTGAGATAGGAGGATAATTCCAAATTTTCCAACATCTATATTTATCTACCAACACCAACCAAGGCTCAGAGGAAACAGCTGTGTACCATGAAGTGAGTAAAACACATTACTTACAGTGTACTTGCTCCCTTCAATATTAAGTGAGACTTGAGAGTTCACAAGAGATATATGCTGCACACAGAAGGATGACTGGTTATTTTGAAGTTGAAATAGACAAAACGGGTAGTTCAGAGAGAGAGACAAGCATTCTGCGTCTGATACCTTGGGCGGGATTTGTCCTTTTTCAAGATAACCAACATATTCAGAAACCAAGGCCGCACCACTTGCAGATGCTTTCTGAGTCGGACAAATTAACAGGAAAAGGAAGATATTAACCACTAAATTTGTAACGTAGTATTTTTTATCATTTAAGTTTGCAATAAAATTGTCCAAAATTAAAATTTTAAGGACCTACAACAAAAACTGTATACTTACATAAAGAGCTCCTCCAACCACAGAAAGATACCAAGGAGGTCTTTCTGCTCTAACCCTCATAGCGATTCTACTATCCAACCAGCCTGTGTGTATTTTGTTGTCTCTATAATCGGAAGCCTGCAGTAATGTCCAACTTTATAAAAGAGAAACAAAACTGAGGAGTCAGGCTTAGAGTTGTGTATCTGAGTCACCTACATGTAATAGATCAATTGTGTAATCAACATTTGTGCGGATTTCTCCGCGTATCTGAATTTCCTTCAGTCCGAGGACCATGTTTGCAATGGCTAGGGCTCTGGATTCTCCAAATGCAAAAATATGTCCTGCGGGAAGATTTAAAAGCCCATAAGTTTCAAAAGGTCAAGGCTTGACACCTAGAAGATGCATGGAAAAGATCTTCATGAGAGATTATAACAATTTCCAGCCATGGGTGTGATAAGATGGTATATTATCATGAAACGCCAGAACAAGAGCTCACTTGGGAAAATAGGAAACAAAGAACGGACAAGATTAATCTCCGGTTTAAAAAAAGAAAAAAATAATCTATCACCATAACCTTCTGTCAGGATCTCCTAAACCGAATATTGACATATACACGCAAAACACGAATAGCAGCAATTTATTTCAAAATTCTGTAGGTGGCCACAAAGTGAATATTAAGGATTCAGATTTATCAAAAAGCCTTACATCTTTAATTTGCACTTTTGTAGCCACCTATAAAGATTCCAGTTTAACTGATGTTATACATCAGTACTCTACTGTAACAACTTGTTCGACATGAGCAATTTAATTTTCTTACTTTTTTATAATTAGTACAACAAACTACAAATGATACTGATTTGTGCACACTCTGCTGATACAAATTCTTCACAATGTATTTGTTAACTAATTTAGGTTAAAGTTGCTTAAACTTACTTGCTTTAAACGTTATATGACGATGCGGAGAAAACTGCATCACACAAGTGCAAAAGGAACTTTTCCATTCAATTTTAACAGAACTCTTAACATAATTACGACCAATCCTTCCATATCACATAACAGAATATTCACTTAAAAGAGTTGTATAACATAAGCAAATGTCTTCTTTTCGATATAAGGAAGCAAAAGGCTTTCTTTTAAAAGCTTTAGTCATTAAGCATAACCATCCAGGAGCCTCAGTGGGAAAAGAGGATATGCCTAATTGACGCTGCATGTTGTAGTTCTTAGTAAGTATTTTGATTTGAAAAAACTGAATAAACAAAACAAATTATGTTTCTCGTTGAACTACAAATTCAAGACTGCCAAAAGAAAAGAGGAAACAAACTTATTAACCCCCACCCCCTAACAAAGAGAAAACAACTGCATAATTGAAATTCAACGTACCAAACTGAGAATCTGAAAACTCATGAATGCCTCCACCAGACTGCAAGCAAATATCTTGAAGCTCAGCAATAATCCAAGGATTCCAATGTTCTGTTTCCATTTACTTTACAAGCACATACCTTTACAGAGAAGTAGGCCCACACATTCGGCTTGCTTTTAAAACTCAGCTCCTACAGGATGTCATTAGATTAACATGGATTCATCCTAAAATCATGAGATTATGCAACGAAAGTGAATTCTATCAGTAGTTATTAATCCCGACCTGTACTTTACCACTGGTAGGCTTAAAACCATCATCAGGATCCTCACTTGTAACACGAACAGCCACACAATGACCTTTTGGCCTTGTTGATTCAGCCTTGTCGAAATCAAACGGTGTGGCAACAATTGATGTTTTTCTCCAAGCGTCATATCCTCCACCATGTTCCATCCCGTAGAATCGTCTTATTTCTAATATAATCACAAAATGAGCACTTAATAATGGAGGCGGAGGAACCAAAACATATTAAACGAAGGAAAGTGATAAGGAAGGGAGTAAACCTGGAATTTGCCACAATGGGATCCCCATTCCAACAGCAACCTGGGCTGCTGGCAGATTCATTTCTGCAATCCATTCAGTTACGGGGTGTTCCACCTAATAGATGTGGAAAATATAAGAAAATTTCTTGACAAATTTCAAGAACAAAATGAAAATGAATTCTATTAAAAAAAAAAAAAAAAAAAAAGCTTTTACAGTGGCAATCAACATCAAATTAATTCATGTACTTTTAACCGCCGATGCATTGGCCTTTAAAGACGATGAAACAATAACTATCTATAATGACAAAACAAAACTATTTTGGATCGCCTACACTTGGTGAATAACAAAATTTGGCATGGGTCTGCATGATGCAGACTGCAAATGTCACCAACCTGTAACCGTGGGTTGAGTTCTAAAAAATAGTACTCTCCCGTATCCATACTATAAAGGTACTCAACGGTGGCAGCTCCAACGTAATTGACAGATTTGGCCAGTCTTCTAGCAGCCTGCTCAAGTTTTTTCACCGTCTCTGGAGAAGCAATTGTTATTGGCCCCTCTTCAATAATCTAAATTTCAAGATATTAGGCATGTTAGTGACAACAGTCAATATACGTTTACCCTTGGCTGCCTCATGCAGATTCCTCTGTCTCACATTTGCAAATTAAGATGAGTAAATTTTTCTTCATCATGAATTGCTAAACAATAGCCAAAAGTTAAATATAAACTAACCTTTTGGTGACGCCTTTGAACACTGCAATCGCGGCTGTGCAAGGCTGCAACATTGCCATATTGATCACAAAGCAACTGGACTTCTAGATGTCGACTCTAGTTAACAAAAGAAAATTGATAATAAATAGAGGACTTCCATTATTCAGAAAGGTTCTCTCTGAGGCTAAGTCAGTGCATTAATGTCGGACAAGATGGAAGTGGTCTAACCTGGGAAGCAACTTTCATTATAAATATGGGGGAGCCAGGTACTTCACCCTGAACTTGCTTGAACAGTGCTCTAACTTCATCATCATTGTGAACCTGGAGCGAGCAAGAAATAGCTAAATACCCAATAATTAGGTAGAGTGAATACCTTCTAACAGTTTCATTCAGGAAGGAAATGCTGATGAAAGAATATATCAGATTAAATATTGGTCAGATAAGCCAATGTAACATCAAATAATAAGCAGCTAGAGTACTTGTAATAATGTCTGTTAAGGGACAGACCTTTCTTATGCCTTTACCACCACCTCCCCACGATGCTTTAATCATCGCTGGGTAACCTACATCTTGACAACTAGCAATTGCTTCTTCCGTTGTATAAACACATGCTTTGGAATATATTTCATCTGGTATAGAGACCAAGCAGCTCTCTGGAGGAATTTTGACCTGGAGATTAAGTATTGTCCATTAAAAACATACTGACACTATGAAACAAGTGGAGCAAAATCCCAACATAAAGACTTACGTGGGAGCCACTCCATGGGAGAGTTGGTACTTGTGCAGCTTGAGCAATCAATGATGAGCCTACTTTGTCCCCAAGTGCTGCCATTGATGTAGCAGGTGGGCCAAGGAATACGATCCCCTTTGCACACAATGCATCAGGTAGTTCAGGGTTTTCAGATGCATGACCCCAACCAGGCCAAACTGCATCCACATGAGTTATCTCCGCCATCTAAGCAAAAGAAAGTAAACACTGTATCAGCAGTTTTCAAACTCGTTATGTCATGGGAGGCATCCAAAATTTGTTCAGCTCAATCTGTTAAAAAAAAAATCATACTCTCTTCACTATTTGCATCGTTTTGGCATAAAGTCCCTGTTCCCTTTACATGCACGTTTTTAAGACTGCGGACAGATACACTAACATGCACAGAAAAACATGTCATTTGACTTCTGATGAAACGTCAGTTTAAAGGTTACTTTTAATGCAACTTTTACATATTAGATGGATAATTCAGCTTGTATATCAGGCTTTGAGGTGCTAAATTCTTAAGAAAAAGTCCTAAAAAGGAAAGATATTTACAAACCTCAACAATGAGCTGCACATTGGCATAATTGTTGTTATTTGTCCCACCAGGAACTTCTACAAACTGATCAGCTATTCTAATGTGCTCCGCATTTATTCGCATGTCCTCAGGTGTAGCCATTGCCACCAACAATATTGCCTTCTCTGTGCCAAATGTCTCATACGCCCACGTCCTAATACTACGTATAAATTTGACCGCAGCCATTCCATTGTTTGCAATTAAGATACTATGAATAGGCTGCTTCCCGCCAAGGGCATTACAGAACTCAGCAACTTCCGATCTAGCAATTGGAGACCTTAGTGGAAGCGCACCATTAATATATCCATCGCCATTTTTTATGCCTATCACTGCTGGCCTCCTTTGAGATTCTGACATATTGCACTATCTGAAACCAAAAGAAACTGTATTTGATTACTTGCAATCATCAAACACAACTCAATTAACCAAAAAACAGCTGAGAGACAAAGCACTAACTAATAGAGTACTTCTTGATCTCCTATGGCACAATCCAATTTCTGAATTGACAAAAGCTAGTAATTCATTTTCAAACACAACCAAATCGTGATCATAACAAAAATTCCAAGAAAGCAACTTTACATAGGATCAAAAGCATAGACTTATTTATCTCATAGTTCCAATGTATGTTAGCCAAAATTAAAAGAAAATAAAAGATCAAAATGCTTCCAAAGAAGAACCAAAAGAAAATAAAAGTAAAGCAAACCCCCACCCCCACCCCAAGATAGCAAGCATATTCAGTTGAATAGATACAAATTACAACTTTAAAATTCAGCAGATTTCACTGAGATGCATTATCACAGTTGGCATTAAAGAAAGCCAAAAGAAAAGAAAAAACTCAAGAATTGAGAACAGAATGAGCCAATTGCTTATCCAATAAAGTCCAGTTACACATTAGAAATTAACCAAAAAAACAAATAAAATGAAGAAAAATAGCACCTTTCGTTTGCGTAAATTCAAACTCTGTTTCAGTATGATGGAGCCTAAAACTAGAACCCCACATAAAGAAAAGAAGTAATATACACCCAAAAGGTAGAAATATACTAAATTGGCATTTAAATTTTACCAGAGTTTGAGAAAAAATTAACCTTTTCGGGTAAATGGCAAAAAGCTGCAATCTTCAGAGAAAAGAAATGGAAATGAGGGAATTCTTGAATTAGATAGGGGGTGTATGAAGCATAAATGGTGCCAAGAATTGTAGGTGAAAATTAGCAAATGAGCGTAGTGTGTGATAGTCCAAAATCCAAATCTGAGTACTGTTTGTTTTGTAATAAATAGTGAGGGGTGGAGGGAAGTGAAGATGGTTTGAGAAATGTGGAATTAGTTTATAGGTTGATTTATTTGGTTAGGATTTGGTTGGATAGAGGGTTCTTAAATATTAAGGGGTACAGCACGTGGTCCTGCTTGTGCCCACTCCCCATATTTTCCCTTTTTTTGGTGGTAGTTTCCATCTACACTTTCCAATCTGAACCAAGGATTCTACCTACGTACGTAATCAATAGAATCATTGAGTAAGAGGCCATGTTTTTAATGCAGAATGTAGGTCACTTTGTCATGTCCAAGTTGTTTGATTGGATATGAAGTTCAAAGAAAGAAATAAAATAATTTAAATATGTTATAATATTTCTGTGGCTCTAAAAAAAATTGTTAGTTGGTTTATTTTTATATTTAAAAAGAGAATATTTTTTTAAAACAGACTAGAAAAAAGTAGAACTACATAAAATGGAACGAATAAAAGTATTTGGTTGTAATGAGTAGAGAATTTTTCTCCTTAATATGTTTACCTCAATTCTTTTCAAATGTTAGGAAATTTAATAGCAACGTTGTCAACAAATGCATCCTAAGTGGGATTGACTAATCTAACAGACACTTAAAACAGTTAGATTATTCCATGATATTGTGGATGTGATCCGTTAACTCTTAACAAAGAGCCTCACATTCAAGTTTTGAAGACAGAGAAATTCCTAATAAGTAGGACTTCTTCTTTAATGAGTCTTCTGAATTAATCGAGCCAATAATCTTCTGTACCAAATGATTGTAACAAAATAAAATAACACTACTCCTACAAGCAAATAAATTCTCAGGTTGAAAGAGAACAGCTACTGTTGCTAAAGTCCAACATAGGGGATAGCTCAAGCGGTTGGCCTAACCCCATAAGTTAGCTTGTAGAGTTAATTTTAATCTTAAGCAGTTAACGGATCAGTCGATCACAAATCAATAATATTGTCTAAGGGTTTGAATTTCAATAACTTTCTAGCAACGGGATTCAGAGCAAATTCAAGTGAAATTGGCATTCGTTATTCTCTTGTTACACTTTAAATCTGCATCCGCTAAATTAAATGTATCAAGAAAAAAAGCTTTGATATCAAATTCAAATTGACATCTATTATTTCTTTTTTACATCTGAATCGGTATCTGTTAAATTAATTAACGATTTCAAAGAAGAAACCTCATGTTTTATTTATTTTGCGCGTGCATACTTTTTTTTAAAAATTATTTTGGGGTACTTCGTTTTTTAAAACTTTTTTTTTTTTTTTGGTTGGTATTTTCCAGACTAAAGAGGGGGTTGGAAACTTAGGTGGGTTTTGAATGAAAGTTGGGTAGTGCAGTCGACCGACCCTTCTCCTATTTGAATCATTGAATGTTATTTATTGATAATGATCTATCTAGAACGAAGTTTGTTTATAACAAATCTCCACCTATTTCCTTTTGTCGTCTCATGCAAAAAAGATTGACTTTTCTCCCTTATATCATAACCTAAATCAAGGGTGTTTCAGATGTAAAATATATCAAAAAATCAATGAGCAAACAGGAATTTTCTATCTGTTACGTTAGAAAAATAATTACCCTAAAATATAATGAGAAGTTCACAAAATTTACAATATAAAAGTATTAAAAACATTCTCTTGCTGAGTCTCGTCGTCAGTATAAAATATTTCTAGATATTACCTTAAGAAGAAATTTAGTGGGCGTTTGGACATAAGAATTGTAAAATTTCGGTAAAAAGTGAAAAAAAATTCAAGTGAAAATGGTATTTGAAAAATAGAGTTGTGTTTGAAACATGAATACAATTTTGGGCTGTTTTTAAATTTTTATGAGTGATCTGAAGTGAAAATTTTGAAAAACAGCTTTTCGAAGTTTTTCAAATTTTCGAAAAATTTTAAAAATTTATTTTGAAGGGAAAAAAGATTTCATTTATGATCAAAGAGGCCCTTAACAAGAGTATTCGACGAATGAGGGGACGCGTCCCACAATAACTTTTAAAAATATACTAATATAAATATAGTTCAAGCTGATGGTTGCACCTGCTGCATAAATTATGTTGGCCCCTAAATTCTATTTTAATAGCTTTAAATTCAATGAGACAGTTCACACAATCTAACGCCGTAAATTGAGAAAATGAAACACGTATTGGCTAGGTGAGTTACTATCAAGAAAGCTTTTATCCTAATCAAAATTTTCTTTAATTTTGTCGGTTTCCTTATAAAGGAACCAGTATAGAAAATTAAAGACAAAAATAACGAGTTGTTAGTAATTGATTTTGTTTTTTTTTGGGGGGGGGGTTAGCTGTTTGGTTGCAGTTGGGAGTTAATTAGGTACATCCATGCATTCTTCACCTCCATATTGTCATTCAATTTAAAAGCTTATATTGCTATACATATGTTGACATTTCTAAATTTCCACTTGTGTGGCATTTTATGTTTCGTCTTGGCCCTTTGCTAACACCTGGAGGAAGATTGTAATTCACTGAAATATAAGTAATAAATATAAGTATTTGGATGGATTGTGACTAAAACCTTCTCAGTGTTAATTATGTGAAACGTATAATTTGGACTCTTATGTGATATTTTTTGTAGATGAGAATGTTTTGGAGAAAGATAGAACTCTCATTTATAAGAGTTATCACATAAGAATCCTACTAAAAGGTAGCGCTCGTGTAAGATAGGAGAAAAATCACAATAAAAAGAAAATTGGAAGTGTTATGCTAAAAATTTGACTTTGACGCCGATATAGATATAATTTTTTTTTTCTTATCAAAGTCATATAAAGATGTCAAATAGACGGGTAGGGCCGACGGAGTCAACAAATAGGCGGGTCATTGACCCGTCCAAATATTATTTGGGCTGAGATGGACTGGGTCAAGATGTGCTAAAATTCAGGTCATAGCGCAACCCGCCCAACTCTTACCAAATTCTAATTAATATGTATTATTTTCTAATGAATTGTATAATTATTAAATAAGACTTTTATTCTACTTTTGTTATGGTCATATATAACATATCAAACAAAAAAATTTATTTCTAAGATATTTTAATAAAGTTACTCATGGATCAATTTGGACTAAAAACCAACCAAACTTTAAATGGGTTGAGTCAAGATGTGCTGAGTTCAATAAATGAGCGGGTTAATAACCAGCCCAACCTTGAGCGGGGCATTTAGGTTTGGGCCAAATTTGACAGTCCTAAAGTCATATGACTATATTTTTTAACACAAAAATCATAAAACTTTCATTACCTCAGACAAAAATTATAATGAACATAAAATAGCACTTTCCGATAATATATATTTTTTTCAGTCTAATATATAATAATCCAATTAAAATAGAAATGATCCGACCTATAATATCAATAAGTGAACGCATGTAGGATAAAAAATTACTAATACCGGTGATACTTGGCAAGAGCTAACTTCCAGGCCTAAAACTAACCTAACTTCAACCAGAATTTTAGTACGTAGACGATGAATAGTATTGATGATGACTCGCAATAAATAAGCTATAAATAAAAGATATTTTGTGGGAGTTACGTACAGTATACGTGGCTCATGGTTTGGACTTTGGATTCTTTGAAATCAATCAATTTGTAAATTGTGTATTCTTTTTAATTTCTGTATAGGAGTGTGTCCATGAATAATAGTAGAAGAGAAAATGTGGATTAGACATTACTTCCATTAAAGGAAATGGATGGCTATATATAAAGAATAAGTAGCATTTTTTCAGGTTACAACGTAATTACCACAATATTTAGTCGTTTTACAAGAGGCTACTTGGTTGTTCCTTGCACGTTTCAGCTAACAGCATCATTATGCATGTGGACTCTGGTTGGACTACAAATCACAATAGTCAATGTAACTAATTTGTACTGTTATAAATCTGGAAGTATAGAAAAATTTCACTATTCATTTATCATATTTGTTGCTATACTACATCTTTTATGGAAAATTATTGCTTGAATATTTAGGTCCGGAAAAAAAATACTTGGCGAATCTTGCAATTAAGATACTTCCAAATGCAACCCCCTCGCATGAACTGAAAGTAATATGCTTTTTATGATCTCCTTGCACTTTCTAGATGTGATTATTCAAGAGTTAACAGGATATTTACTGACAATTCTCATTCAAGAAATAAAATGTAAAATTGTAAAAGGGCATGATATACCGCTAGCACAACAAATAATACGACTATTATAGCACATGTTATTCAACAATATTACTGTAAATACAGAAGTTTCAAAAACCTCTCCAGATCAGGTGGACTCAAGAATTTCAAATTAATTAAATGTGGATCACCCTTCCACATGCTACGAACTCTTTTGTCATCACTGATCCGCGGAAGGAAACAAATGCTTGGCAGAACATTGATAATTCTATTAAGTTAGTTTATCAAGTGAAGTGAAAAGTGTTCATGACTTGTTCATGCCAATTTTACACCAAACCACATTAATAAAATATACTATATGGTTAAATAATAAATTGAAGTGCAAGATGTGTTAATTAGTCATTGTTAAATAATAAATGTGAATGTGTTGATACATATGCATCATTGTATTGAAAAGCCATAAATTTATATACTCGCTTTCAGTTCCTTCCAATCTCTAGATCTGCTCGTGTGTTTGTTCTTTGCACCCTTTTTTTTTGGGTAGAATTTTGTCATTGACGTGTATTAAAATGTCCTATAATATAAGCCCCCC